>MLYV02000938.1:0-14574 GCA_001913855.2 Hermanssonia centrifuga
TATGTTTCCCATATGTGTGCATGGATAGGGAGGCCATAATGTCAAAATCATGAGTTCTGTGACATTGTCCCAAAACTTTGAGTTTTGCTATGTTTTTGGCCCATTCCTTGCTTTCTCTATGCTCTAAACCTTTATCAATAATTCCCAAATGATTCCGAGGGTATGACATAGTATATATGTGCCTACATGAAATTTATAGAAATATTCTGTCCAACACAAATGCAAGAATAAAGTCATTTATATCATTTTGTGCAATTGGCATCATTTGCAGGTCATTTATACATGCTATAAAGCTCCCTGATCCGTCCAAATATTCATATAGGCTCTTTTATATGTATATAACATGATTCAACACTGTATTTTAAAAATGGAAGGCTAATTTATTGTAGCCCACACAGAGCACCCACAGCTTAGATAACATAGGATCATATAGAAGATATATCTCTGGTTATATCAGAATTATCTGGCTAGAAATGACCCTGTTATTTGTATGTCTTCTGGAAATAATATATAACAAAATAGCCTATTATAGGCTGAAACTCTACTTTCTGCATACTTCAAGTATACAGTATTTCATTAATCATATAGAGCTAGCTCTGTATCACTTTTGGAATGATACAAAGCAGGTATAAGAGCCTGCCTAAACAGGATATGTTTTCCACAACAAAGGCACCATTTGTGGCCACTACATCACAAGGTATATAGCTTTTAATTACATAAACATGATCACAGTACTTAAGGCTATTTACTGTATTTATTCCGTATTTTTAGAGCCAGTGGATAAATAAGCGCCTAGCGCAGGAAAATACAGATGGGTTTAGAACTCAGTTGATGGCATCTGCCCTTATACAGACAGTCCTGTTCAAATGCCCATTGTGTTCGATACATCATACAGTGCTCACAGTGTCTGCAGCCTTTGGCAGAGAGTTTGGTGCAACACACATGGTAGGTAGATCAGGTGTTTGATGCTTGAGACTTGTGCCAAGGGCTCTACTTGCAGTAGAAGCACAGTACAGCACAGTTACTTATTGGTCATGCACACAGCAGCTGTAGTAGGGTACATGTACACATCTGTACTACAGTGATACGCCCCCTATTTTGCAGCCTTTGAATTTCACATTTCCCTGACTTATTCAAGCACCCAACTCACATTTGTATGTCTGACATTAGAGCAAGCAAGCGCCCATGTCCAGACCAAGTGCCAGTTTGAGCCAGGAACTTGGTGCACCATTATATGCAAAACTACGGTACCCTGAGCTTGGCGCCCTCTCCATTAGAACTCTATTCCATCCGATCATTGCTTGTCTTGAATTCTCTTATCCTCCAGTAGGATTTGCTCCTGCACTACGGTCCAACAATTCCCATGCTTCCACAGATTTGAGAAGCTGCAGATTCAAACGCCAGGTCTGGGCTTGTACCATGGGTCACCGACGGTCCAAGCACTTTGTGATACGCCCCTAGCCATGGGAATACAGAACGGCGCTCTGGAGCCTCAAGAATGAGGGTTTATTGTATTCTGTACAAAGTGCAATGCAAGGGCCCTCATTTCCACATGTTTGAACACTCTTGTACTGCATGTAGTTTGGGCACTTGACCTTGCATATTTTTCCATCTCTCGTACCTGTAGTACTACCCCTCATTTGTACTTGTTAGGTATATTGTTGTACTTGTTTATCCTTGTAGTATAAGATACTCCTGTACTCTACTTGAGTATACAGAGACCTGCACCCCACTCATCAGGGCACAAGTTCAAGCTTCTCAACCTTCCCTTCAGTTTCCTTCAAGTCATAACCAGCCCTCTAGTCAGCTAGCCCTAGTCTTTGAGTAACTGTGCCATGTCTAGTCCTTCAAGTCATCTAGTCATCTGAGTCACCGCGTTCAAACAACACCAGTCCCCCTCGTATCTTACTGAATATCCTTTGTATATTTGGGTACAAGTATAGCTGTCTTTCTTTTAGTTCAAACACCTCGTTTTTACACACCATCTCTGCACTTAGTACTCGCATCTGCGGTACTAAGCTACAAATATCTCATATATTCAAACCCTTTCTACCTCATCTTGTATCTGTACCTTTCCTTTGAGCTTCTGAAGACCCTCGCACCCATACTGTTTCTCAATACTGCCACAGACCCCGTACTCATTGCAAGACCACGGTACATGCATATGAGCATCTCTCACAAGTGTTTGTGTGTTGGTTTTGTTGGTATAGTACCCGTGACGTATCAACGGTATATATATTGGACTCTGGTCTACTGTAATATCATCGCATTGGTTGATTTCAAACCCTCTTGCATGTGTTGCATTATAAGTTTTACACATTGTATGCTGGTGGAGAACAGCAAGCTGGTAAAGGACAATGAGGATGAGGATGGAGAAGTAGTAGAGATGTGGACGCAGGCTGATCTGAATTGGCAGCAAATTATTGTTGTTGATAATAACATAGTGGAGATGTGGGCAGCAGGAGGGCAGCCTGAAATAGTAAGGATTAGGAATCGAGGTTGTGAGAGGAGAATTGGTTGGGGATGATAGTGACTGAACATATTTGTATTGCAATTTACAATTTGTACTACAATTAATTAGTATCATTGTTGCAGAAGAGAAACAAGGTCTGCAGTGTTCATCCTTTTGCCTTAGAAACTGATGAATTGTTACTAACTGTTGTTGAACTTTGATGGTACAAGAAATTTAGAGAGAAAGAAAATCAGAATGTATACAGATGTTATTGTAGCAGCGTGCGATACATAGCTTTAAACTTGGTATATTTGTATAAATATAATTTGAGTGGCATAGATTTGTCTTCCAGTCGAATAAAAGTAAATGTCTGGTAAATTTGCATTACTTGTCTGGAGGAGATGCTGGGCAGTCAGTGTTGCACTTGTTCTGCAAGAGGTGCTGGACTATGTGTGCACTGGTGTCTGCTATTGGCAGACTCAGGTGGATGGCAGGTGCTTAAACGGGAACGAAGCATTGGTGTGTGTGTAATAAAGTGAGGAGGTCAACATTGCCACCTAATCCTCGCACTGACACCCAGGTTTGCGCCAGAAACCAGATGTGACTGCCACTGGCAAGTGGATTCAAATGGCTGGCTAGAGCAAATAGCAATGAGCAACATGGTTGCCATACACAAGGCACCACTGGGGGTAAGTGCATGCAAAATGACTGCCACTGGCAAGTGTCTGCTCAATATATTCAGTACTAAGAATACATTATAGTCAAGTATACTCAAGTTGATAATACATTATTAAAAGTGCCCAAAATGCAAAATTCATTTTTATTTGGGCACCTGTTTTTATCTGTCTTCACAAAACAGGTGGGAATTAAACCCTAAACCATGTGGACAGGGCGGCGTAACACGCTAACTAGTACGGCAACTTAACCTATGATTAAATGTACATTAATGCATTAAGTATTGATTCAAGTGATTATATGTATATAAAGTGTTACCCAGCCAGTAAGAATATTTCATGTTGGGAGAATACAATGCATAGTATCTATAAAAGATGATGAACAAAAGCCTGACAAGACAACATGAAGCTTAACCATGTATGCATAAAGTATTACATGGCGGGTAAGCATATATTCATGTTGAAGAATACAAGGCATAGTATTTTTATTTTGTTACACGCAATAGAGGCCGTGGCAGGCTATCAGGCTTAAGCTGTTATCATTTTCCAAATCCAAATTAGCATTACTATTTTAATAACCTCAAAATATTACTTCCACTATATTACATTTAGAAGAATGACAGTTGTATACTTATAAATACAAATTGGTATGATTCACTATTGTATGGTCATATAAGGTACACAATACCTTATATTATACTGTTTACATACATTTAATATACAACATAGAATTTCAAGCACTTGAATATCATGTGGCACATATAAAGTACACTACCATAAACTATTGTACACCTGACCTCTTTATTATTAGCTTAATGATATAATTTGAATTCAGAATCCCTACTTCATCAATTGTACACTTACCCATATCTGTAATATTATCAGATGGATGGTCTTGATATTGCATACACACTGTATCAGACTGATTATAATATAATTGGATCTTATCTGTTTTCATCTGATTTTATACTCTCCATTGTTACCAGTATCATCATCATCAGTGTGTTAACATGGGTAGCTACGGTATGGATTTGGCATGGAAAAAAGCTGTTGATATTGCATATACACTGTATCCGACTCGCCATAATTCAATTGGAATTTATCGAAATTTATTTCATTTTATATTCTACATGTTGTCAATATTATCACCAGTAAGTTTGACATCTCCAACTGAGCGGCAACATGTAGAATATAAAATCAGATAAATGCCAATCAATTCCAATTAAGTTACAGTAAGTCTGATTCAATGTATATGCAACATTGAGAGTATCTTTCCATAATATTTGATATAGGTATGAGTGTAGAAATTGATAAAATACGTATTTCAAGCACAAATCATACAGTGACTGCCAACAGCGTTGCAATGTTTGCAACACTGGTATTGTTTGACCTATATCTCGGTAGCCACTTATCTGGGTATAGTAGACCATTAGAAAGCCAGGAATTTGAGCTTTCATATGATATATATATACTATATAGGAAAACCCATTACTGAAGTTATATATTAATCTTTGTTTATTATGCATTGCAACAGTTTTGTCACTTGCATTTTGACCAACCAAAATAACTATATAAAAAAGGATAGACATGTCATATAGCCAAAAATGGTTATGTAACCATGTTTGTAGATCAACCTAGTGTTAATCGAGGCTGTATACCGATTTTGGCCTGACTATATCATATGAAAGCTGAGATTCCTGGCTTTCTAATGGTATATGAGTCTACTATACCCAGATAAGTGGCTACCGAGATATAGGTCAAACAATACCAGTGTTGCAAACATTGCAATGCTGTTGGTAGTCACTGTATTGTCTAGCCAATATTACTGAATAAAGTGGTTAGACATGAACTATATTTTTATAACAGGGTACTCTACATGTGTTCTTTTATATTAGAATACTTGGCATGCTATATGCGAAGAAATATGTGTGAGAAATATAAAACAGTAGTAAGACATTACATAACAAATATAAAGTGTATCTTACGGTATAACAGTGTATCATACTGATAGAACTAGTTTATATAGTATCTATAAGTACCAAAATGGTGAAATAGATAACTATAAGGATAATATTTTGCTTAATATAATATAGTAATGATAATATTTTCAGATTAGTAAAATAGTACCATGTACTTTGACAAATTATTGAAATTAAAATCAATGAAGTAAGTGTCACCTTTTATAAATCATCAAAATCATGTGCAGAAAAACTTCATACAAATCATCAAAATCATGTGCCAAACTTCATACAAAACCATTAAAATTGTGCTGCCAACTTTTATACGTCATCAAAATCATGGGCCTTATGAAAAAAAACCCATTGAAATAGAGCTGTCAACTTTATATAAAGCATTGAAATTGTGGCGCCAACTTTTATAAGCCAATGAAATAGTGCTACCTATGTTTATAGATATAATGAAATCTTTGGCTGATTTTATAGTTTATTGATTAGTGGCCATACCATTAAGTATGGTTTCATGTTATGGCCACTAATCATAAAAAGTCTAGCACCTGCAGGTGAATACATTTGCTTGTATTCCTATGTGTCCATTGCACTAGTGGTTGCTAAAAAAACATCGAAGTTGCCCATACCTATGGTAAAGCAGAGGTATATGCGTAGGTGATAGTTTCAATGGTATAAATTCTCTCTTAAGTTTCATTGCAAAGCTCCGAGACCCTCCCAGTATTTCATTTATTGAAATTGGAGAAATTCTCACTATAATTTTATCAAAATGGTAAGAAAACATGCTCAGAATTTCAATAAAGTACTGAAATCACAGCAGGAATTTCATTGCTAGATAAAAACAAATGAAAGGTAATAGTAATAGTAATAGTAATTATAGTGGGAATTTCTTTAATTTCAATGAATGAAATACTGGGAGAATCTCAAAACTTTGCAATGAAACTTAGGCCAGAACTTATACCATTGAAACTATCACCTATACATATACCTCTGCTCTACCATGGATATGGGCATTTTCAATGTTTTTCTGGCAACCACTAGTGTCCATTGACAGTCATTCACTAAAGTTTCAAACTTAAGAATACATTTGCTTGTATTTCTATAAGTGCCCTAACACTAATGTATTATTTGCTCAGGTGCACTTGATGATAATGTATTTTGAGTACTGAAGCAGCTCGTCTGTTTGCTGTGAGTGACTGCAGCCGCCACTGGTGAGTGCACGCGACCTCACTCAAGCACACGTAGGACAAATACCACTGGTGAGTGAATACAACCGCTTGATTAAGGAAGTGGCATAATTGTGATGGGTAAAATATGTAATATAGACCACATGACAGGACCTCGAGTCATTTGTTTGCAGAAAGCGTATGAATGACACATAATATTATGTGCATGTGTTGATCATAAGGGAGTGACCTAATTTTAGTAAAAAGAAAAACATGAGGTCTATTGTGTGATGATGTATGACATTGAATGAGGAAAAGATATAAACCAGTGGGTGGATTTGAGTCTGTGATAACTACACTCACTGAGGGATGTCTCAACTTCACAAATTGATGGGTCTGACAGAAGTAAATTACTGTGTTAATCAAAACTATGAGTAATGTGCAATAAGGCTATGAACATGACAGCAGTATGGTGTCTGATGGCCGTGGATGCATATCTGGTGGACAAGTCAAGGACAATGATGTGGAGATAGCAGAAGAGCATGAAGAGGACAGTGAGGAGGACAGTGAGGAGATGGTAGAGGATGGTGATGTAGAGATAGCAGAGGACGATGATATAGACAAGTGGGTAGAGGATGATTCGGACAAGGACAACTAAGAAGTGGTTGAGATGTGGATGCAGGGAAGTCCTATCAGGGAGCAAATTGTGCTTCCTGGGGATAAGATTGTAGTACAGATGTGGGCAGAGGGAGAGGAGCCGGAAGAAGTAGTGATTAAAGGTTAAGGTTAGATTGTGAGAGGAGAGTTGAGTGGGGATGATCGTAGGTGACCACCTCCATATTTCAATTGGCTATTTGTACTGATTACTTGTCAAATGAATCTGCAATGCCTGTTTTTAAAGAAAATATTGCTGTGTGGTGTGGCATTTTCCGCTATTGGTGGCAAGCAGGTGCTGTGCTTTACGGTATATAAAAGCCCTTTTCCAGGCCCTGGTTAAAGTAAAGTTATAAAGTACTGATTATTGTATAGTTTGATTGAGCTTGATTATATTGGCGGACAATGAATTGTTAATCATAGTGTATGCCATATACTGTTGGTATGCAATGTGCAAAATAGCTATTAAGATATTTCTGATATCAAAAATGTGGAAACCCTCCATTTCTTGCACAATTGGATTGTAAGGGTCAGGATTGGGTTGCACCCTTACAATCCAATTGTTGTTGTTGTTAATACTATTGTATGTGCTTGCTCTGGCCAGCTATATTAAATCCACTTGCAATCACATCTGGTTCCTGGCAAGTGTTGTTGCTGTTTGTATTGAATTGCTACGTCAGTCATTCATGGCATTGATCCCATGGTGCTCAATGGTGGGATAACCCAGACAGCTTGCCAAGATGCGGCACAAATTTTGACAATCACTGTGCACAGAAGTCTTACTACTATTCAATGTCAATATCATTGACTTAAATTTTGATCGCACAAATATCTTGGTTATTATGGTACATCTAGTCTTACACATTTTGCTCAATGGACCTCCTTACTATATAAATATACTCCCCAGGATATTTGTTGGTCTGGCCTTCAGTGCTATCCCCAAATGAAACTGGTCCATATCTACCATCTTTACAGCCTCGACTCCCCTGATATTGCCCTTCATAAAATATCCAGACTCAAAACAAGATGAATCAGGCTTGGCTATCCACATCTGATGAGCTAGCTTAGTACATGTATATTTGAGTGGAAATGGTGCCTAATAGCTGTATTGAAATTTTCATAGAACACAAGTTGGCAACTATTTAAGCCTTCGCATGTGGTGCTGATGATAATGAAGAGGACACTGGTGGCAAGCTGGATCAGCCCCATTCTCGGCCCCAGAAGGCTAAAAAAAAACCTCTAAAAGGCTGCAATAAAGGCTATGTTGAACAGTCTGCAACCGATTAAACAGCTTGCAGAGGATGGCTACATCCAATCATTGAATATCAAAAGAAATGGGCATGACATGTAAATTTGATGGCTTTCACAAATGCGCTTTTTGCAGGAAATCCTCTTTCTCTTTCTGCCATTTTATATATGGTTCCTTGTCAAGGTACATGCCTGCAAGAACCTTTGTGCTTCACATGAGTGGAGCCTTTCATACAAGGTGGAGGGACATCAAGATAGGTATTTGTAGATCAACTTTGATTGCCATGTTGAGGAGACTTCTGCTTGAATTCAGCTGGAGCTGATGTGAGAAATTTGCAAACCTCTGGATTCTGATTGCTAGTGCTCTCAAAACCCCCACAGCCCCACCGTGATGACTCAACAATTTGATATAAATACTGAAGGCTTTGGAGACTTTGAGCTAGCTGACTTGATCCTATGGCTGGGTCTGTTGATAGTAGTGCTCAGGCTGGTGACAAGTGCAGCAGTAACTCTCTGGAATTGCTGAGCCAAAAGAATCAGTACATTGCTCATACTAAATGCTAGCCCTAACTTTAATCTTCATCCCTTCCCTGGATTTAGCACCCCATGTGATCCCCTTGTTTATCACAGATGCCATTTTGGACGGACCATCCATATGCTTGTCAACATGCAAAGATTGCTAGAGAAAGGTCAGTTTGGCTTTATTTGCAGAGGGGGGGACATTGGAACAAGATTTTACTTCTCAGTTCACCCTTTCACATTCAGCTTTTGTGATATATGTTGTTTATGACACCAGTGATTGTGGCAACTTGCAGCTCTTAGATGATATTCCTGGGTTAGCATTTCGGATAATTACCAAAGGAGCATCAGAAAAACCCTTCTTTGCTAATCTAGTCTGATATCAAACTTCTCCAACTAAGATCACTATATATATAAAATCTCAAAACTTTGTAATGAAACTCAGGCCAAAACTTATACCAATGAAACTATCACCTGTGCATAGACCTCTGGTTTACCATAGGTATGGGCAATTTCAATGTTTTTCTGGCAACCACTAGTGAAGGGAAGGCAGCAAAGAAGGGGACAAGTAAGAAAAAGGCAAATGACCCTGCAGTAGAGGTAGCGGAGAAGGAGGACACGATGAAAGCAAAGAGGCAGGAGGCCCCTCCTTTGGCCGATTTCTTTTTGTATGAGAGCGTTGTGAAAAGGATACCAATGGGTGATTAGGATGTGCAGCTGGACGAACTGTATGCAGTGGACCTGCCAGCTGTTTTGCAGCAAGAAATGGGATGTTGCCGAGGGTGAAGAAAGGAGGGATAGCAGGGGTACTTCAAGTCGCAGTCTCCTGTACTTTGCATTATAGCACTTCATATTTCAAAGGTGGTATTTTATGAGCAAGTGAAAATCACCCCTTGTAACTATTTGATCTTTTGAATAGCAGGACACATAAATAAATGATTGAATGGTTACAAAGGGCTCACTTGGTCTAACCTGCATATATCAACACCCAATCAGGGCAAAGCTTTACTGGGGGCAGAGGACCAGTATCACAAAAAACCTCACTTGCCAATTAGTGTTAATTAATACTAATCAGTATAATGTTGCTAATCTTTGTTAATTTTTCACCAGTTGGTCATTAATTTTTTGTTAATCCATTGTTAATCCAACTGACAATTTTATTTGAACTAATGTTTATTATCATTGTTCTGACTTTGCTAACTCTCTGCTATTCCTATACTAATTTTTGCTACTTCATCACCAATTCATACTAATTATACAGCTAGTTCTGCTAATCCTATTAATTGATCATTGATTTGAAATGAGTGAAAAGACAGTACTTAGAATACTATTATATTGCTATTATTAGCATATTGTATAGCTTTTCAACTAATATTGTAAGTATCAATATCTTTCAAATCATTATAATACACCAGTTGCAAGTTACATGACAGCTGACAAATGCCATCAAATGCCAAAATAAGCGCCCCAAAGCGCTCAAAATGCGAATTTGGTCAAGTCTCATGTTGGTTTCCAACCACCATCATCTCCGCTACAACATCCCCCCCCTTCTTCCTCTATCTCTTTTGACTTCTTCAAGGCTTATACACATATCTATTGATGATATGTGCTCTATGGTATGTTTATTCTTTGCTTTCATAGTGTTTTGACATGTTCTTAGGTTGGAATTGAAGCTGGCTCAGAGTAGATGTATTTTGGTAAGTGCTACTTTTCTATTTGTTAACAATGCTATACTGACTGATACTATTTACAGTCTATGGTTTGAAATGTAAGTCTTTATGTTAGTTTTCATTCTTATCATTTGTTATATGTATAATGTATTGTATCTTAGTTGTAGTTCTGAATGTATTTGCATGAATCTATTTCTATGTTAGGCCTGATAAAAGTCCTATTGGCGTCTATTTCTTGTCTACTTCAATTAAAATAGTACTATAACAGTGAGAATTAGTGAGAATTAGCAGTGAATTAGCAATGAATTAGCAGTAAATTAGCAGTAAATTAGTAAGCATTAGTAGTGAATGAGTACTTACTTAGCAGCTTATTAACTAAAATTAACACAATTTAGACGACTGTTAAGACCCATACCAGTACAGATTAGCAACAATTAGCACTATTTTTGCTATCAATATTATGCCTCACTATTCTTTTTAATTTGATATAAATAGTACTAATTACTAAGTGAGGTTTTCCTGATGGCCTCAATCATCAACTCTCCAAGATCTGCTCACTTTCATGTCCACCATTCTGCCTCTTTCAGACATTCCTAGGGAAATCTGTTTCTTTGCTTTGCCATGCTTCTTGTGTGTTCTTCTTCCTTGCGCCTGTTGTTTCTTGTTATGCTGATAAAAACCCTAGAAAATTCCAAGCTTATCCAGAACCCATATGTATCGCCACTATATCTGATACTTAAGATCTCTCCTATATCCACCGTTGCTGTGCGCTTGTTGATGAGCTGGTTTCCTTGGAATGGGCTCATCCACCATATGATAACGAGGGAAGGTACAACCTTGGATGCATCTCCATTTGAATGCATCGCCTGAAGGTTTGTCTGCCTCCTGAGCCTCATGTACAATTCCCTAGCTTACTTGTGGAGCAGGACTTGGCTGAGGAGGTGTATGCCGATCTTGAAGCCCATCCTGAAACAAAAAGATATCAATGATTCTCTGTTGGATTGTCAGAAATGTCGCAATTTACTTGTTCCACCATGCAAGTGTGTCAATATACCATGGAGACTGTTGATTATCTGACCCAGTACATCAGTACATTAAAAAATGATTTATGCATTGTTCTCTCATTTTAGAATCAAAGAACTATAATTAGCCAGCTAGTGAAAATTCATATTGTCACACCTAGTGACTGGAACATGGCATATCTCCTAATATGGTAGTGGCTTATAAAGGGTAAGTAATTCCCACAGTATATTTTTGGATGAAAAAAAATTAAAATAGCATAAAATCAGGTGATCATGAATATATAGGCGATATGTTCCCACACTCACCCGTTAGGCGGCAAATCATTGTTTCACTAGATATGCCTGGGGATTTTTTTAGCTGGGATAAAACTTGAAAATAATACAAAAAGGGTATCAACTTCATTCATGATTTTCAATATAAAAATCTACTAAAAATCCCAAAAGACTCCCAGTTTTATTTGCTGATATTCTGTAACAAAATTAAAATACTTTTGGTTCAGAATATGGATTAAATTTTGTCTGTCCTTTTCTTATGCATAATGTTGGTAAAAATTGAACAAAATCTGGTCAAAACACCACTTTACAGATTTTATACAGATTTTGCTTTGTAATAAAGTTTTGAGTTGGGAAAGCTAAGACACAAAATTTAAACCATATTCTGATTTAAAAGTATCTTAATTTTATTACAGAATATCAGCAGATAAACCCTGCAGTCTTTTAGGGTTTTTACTAGATGTTTATATTGGAAATCATGAATAAAGTTTATACCCTTTTTAATTTTTTTCAAGTTTTATTATAGCTAAAAACCTTCAGGAATATCCAGTGTTTTACTGCAGAAACGCGGTGCGTACAGCAGGATTTGACTGGTTAATTTGGGGTTTTAAAAATCAGGGCAAATGGCGTAAATTCCAAATGAAATAAATAATGTTGGTATGAATGTAAAGAATTACTATATGAGGCAGTGTGATGATATTATGACATATACTTCCAGAAATGGCAATACAATATATTTCAATATTGCATAATTTTATTGGTACCCTATATAAATGAATAAAATATATCAATACTTAAAGTATGCATTAATATGCTATAGAAACCAATATAAGCTGTAGAAGTCACCATAATATGATTATATCAGTTTAATATATATGTCTATAATAGAATAATTTATATACTAATTGTATATGCTCCAGGCTTTTTATAAGCTATGTGGCAGTTTACAAATGGGTTAGGGCATATATAAAGTACCCTATGATGAAATATGATTAGTACCCCACTGCTTGATACTGTTTATTACAGAAACATTTTATTTTCTTATAAAAATGAGGAATCTGCCATTTATAGTAGTGATACTCATGGTAATCTTTATGCCCAATATGGTAACCTTTGAAAATATATGACCGCTATGCAACAAAACTTATTTGCATGTTATTGCATTTTATGCATTTTATTGCATTTTATTCAGATTTATATTATACTAGACAGCCGGAATGAGTATTTAGCCTTCTACAAGCATACCATCTGAATATAAATCTGGATAAAATGCAATAAAATGCAAATAAATTTTGTTACATAGCGGTGTAAGTAAGGATACCAGGCGAGGTACAAAAGCACATACACAAGGAAGACAAGGGTATAGAGAAACAGGAGAGAGTAGATATGTCACAGATTTTCCCATTTAAGCATCCGTGACTAATAGTTACTGTCACTTCATTGTCACATCAATGTTACATCATATCTACATCTTATCTTATCATAGAATACAGGGTTAGAGTTCCAGATTAGGGATAAGGATCACACGGTAGTGTTCCAGACTGTTAGAAGAGCTAGACTACACCTAGACACATTCTACGCCTAGCTAGAATGTTCCAGTAGCACGTTATCACATGTAGGGTTATTGTTGATGTATTTAGGCTATGGGTCAATCATGCCGAGCACACCACTCCTAGGCAGGATGGTGTCAGAGCATGTCATAGCACCATGTGACTAGATTAGTAACCTGTAGTATCTGGGGTTATTGCTGGTCCCAGGGGTACTAGTACACATGTATATAAGCAGGCACATCTGAGGCTACATCCTCAGACTTATCCACTTATTGTCTACCCAACAAACTCAGGCTTAACAAGCCATACTTAACTTGTTTACTCTCTTCACTTATTCCCCTCACAAGTGAGTCATACTTTTGGGTTATCTGTTATAAGATAGAGAAAGCAGGATCCGAGATATTCAAGAGCCAGGACTAGGGCTGTTGGATACAGCAAACAAAAGGACTCAAGGACACACAACTGACAAACTACAACTACACAGACCACACAAAGACATATCATTACGTACGGACCACACAAAGATACAACATTACATACAATTCACATGAAAAAACCACATTGTAACAGGCCGTGTACCGCGGCAAGTTCACTTAGCAACGGAACGAGCACAAGTCTTAATTCCGAGAGTAAAGAATGTAAGTACAGGCTAGTGTGTGGTACAAGATAATAACGTACCTTAATTCCGACAGTAAAGAATGGGGGAAAAGACTCTCGGAACTAAGGCTATATATGTGAAAGGAGGATGTCCGAGAAGAGATGGAGGGGATGACGCAATGTATGGAAAAGAAATGTAAGTTACTGTATTTAGAGTGTCCATAAGCAGACATTGGCCATGTGTAACCAATGAGGTTACACTCCTCCCCGTCCTAAAGAATTTTGCTGTGTAGCCCAAGATCCCGCAGGTACACATTGAGAGCTTCCAAGTTATTGACACGATGATACGCTGCGCCCCAGATACTACCCTAACACACAACACAACCCCTCCGGGCTATGCTGCAGTCACAGAAGTAGGTAGATTCGAGGCACTGTGCTGAAAAGGTGTGAGGGGGCTTCTGGATTCCCAAGACCAGAGTCTGTCTATACAAGGGAGGGATATGAGACGAACCTCCTAGCCAGTTGTATCTGGACCCTCTTGTACTAGCCTCATATCTTGTACTCAAAACTCAAACCTCGTACTAGCTTCTTGTACCTTTGTACTAGTACTAGTATGAGCACTCTAGTACCTCAAAAATATAAGAACTGGGGATGGATAGAAAGGGCTGGAATCGACTGGAATGGGTGTAGTACACTCAAGTACCACTGAGGACGAAGTATAGAGTCAAGCAAGATAAAGATAGGGGAGATACAAGGCTAAAAGCTCATAGATTCAAAAATCGAAG
>MLYV02000939.1:0-65574 GCA_001913855.2 Hermanssonia centrifuga
TTCATGCTCTTGATGAATCAAATCGTCAAGGGTAGTCAGGCGTCGACCTACAACAGCGGCTGGGGTAGCTACGACAATAACAATAACAACAACGCCGGCGGGTGGGGGAATACAGGCAACTAGGGATCAAGTATCGCGCGATCGCATACTTGTGGGGGAGTGTAAGAATCCGTTTCTTTTCCTATTGTTACATCATCCGTAGCTGTACTTGTATTAGGCCGCAGTACCTGCAGTAGATCGCAGTACTGGCGCAGTATCATATTGGTCGTGCACGCAGCACCTCGCAGTTCATGTACTAGGATCGCAGTCCACAGTCCGCAGTGTAGTTGTATTAGTTTGATCTGTAGTACAGTATAAATACTGGACATTCGGTACTGTAATGACTATCGCATTCGTTGCTTTCACCCTCTCTTGCATCCGTTGCATTATAAGTTTCACATTAGTGAAGTACTACAAAATGTGTTCTAACTGTCATCTACAATATCAGGCAACTCAATTATGGCACTGACATGTTTGGCGAGGGCAATGTCGACACGGCCTTCAATTCCTGGCACACCCAGCACCTATGCAACAAGTTTTGCAAGTGGCTTGGGCTTAGCTCGCCACAACCTCCGCCAGAAATACCGGTCCCTAGCGCAGATGCACCCGACCTGCCTTCGGAACCATCCGTAACACCGGCGATCGAAAACAGCGAAGGGAACCATGATGACGATGAGTTGTAGGAGTCAGACAAAAAGATGTGGGTGTTTATACACGCACACAATTTGACAAAAGTGCCGTACTACAATTACTATGTACATATGCACAAATCGGAGTCGGAGCATAAGTACCAGATCTCTCTGGTAGCTTCATTTCCTCTCTCGCAAACTTTTCTGCATGTTCATGTTTTCCCATACTAATCCTCGCCTGAAAGTAAAAACGATAGATATATAGTAACCACTGGCACAAATCCGAGTCGGAGTCGGAGCATCAGTAGTAGAATTCTCCGGGAGCTTCATTTCCTCTCTCACAAGCTTTCTGTATGTTACACGTTAATCCTCACCTGAAAGTACGAAGGATATATAACTTAAACTTAAATGCTACACAACATATGCGCTCAAAGGTGTCCCGGGGTCGCAACTTCAATTGTGGCGCAAAAGGGCGCTTAGAGAGCGCGACAGTCAGGCTTTCCATACTTTTATGCTAGTCGCTGATGACGTCTTTCAGAAGCTTCGCGCATGGCGGGTGATAATATTGGTGGTTAGCTGTGGTGGAGGCGGGAAATAATTGAGAAACATATCTGGGAGTCGGGAGTGGCAAAAGACTGGTATGTTGGGTCGGAGAGTTTAGAACCGAGGAGATGAGGTTTCCACTTTCGGACTGTAGTTGACCCGTTTGGGTGGGTGACTTTTGATCAACCTACTCCAACAGCGTCCGCTCCTTATTCGTCCCTTCGAAGGCACAAATCCCCCTGGATTCAATGGCAGACGTGAATAAATACCGTTCGATAACACTTGCCTCTCTCCTGCCCTCTCAACATTCCCCTCCTCGTCCGTTCCTCGTTCGTGTCCCGCCGTGGCTCGCATTCACCTTTTTGCCTCGTCGTGTCCCGTTCTGTATTCACTTAGCACTAGTTCAGGCACTTCTTACAAATCACCGTCTACCTGCTCGTCGCCGTCCATTCGTATCTGAATCCGAATTCTTCCTGTTTTTCTCTACATGGCACACACAGATATGGACATGGAGAGTTCAGATTGGTTCCAGTTTGTTTCGGAACAAGAGGACGGTCCATCCTCGATGGATGGCATCGAGAAACCAGTGTCAGGCAAGGCAGAGCTTCCGCCAGTACCCCCGCCAGTCCCGCCCATGCCCACGCCGCCAGTACGTATTCTATTTTACCCCCATATATGCTGTCTGTGTGACCGGTGTACAACCTGTATAGGCCTCATCTCACGGGTCGCCCTGTGAGGAAGAATCTGAACCTCCAACTATCGTCTCAGTTTCCACGACATTTTACCCAGGCGCGAATCTCATGCCCCTGCCCCCAGACCTCATCATTGTGTCCTCCGACACGGTTTTCTTTTATGTACACGCACATCAACTTCTGGGCGTGTCAGAGAACGGATTCTCTGCACTCATCCCGGCTTCCCCAGAGCCCGTTAAGGACAAGGATGACATTGGCCCCATCGTTCCTGTCGCGGACTCGTCTCAAGTGCTGAACATCGTTCTTCATACGTTCTACGACATGTCTTGCGCGCATTATTCTCCCGCCATTCCCACACTCCTCACCGCTGTGGACGCTCTCGCGAAATACGGTGTTCCACTACAGAAATATGCCGCACCCAATACGCCACTTTACCAGCTTCTTCTTTCGCAAGCTCCGGCTGCTCCTATGGATTTCTATTCCCTGGCGGCACAGTATGATCTGTACGACCTGGCTGTACCAATCTCTTCGCACTTACTGGCCTACCCACTGTTTAACCTGTCAGATGAGCATGCAGCCAAAATGGGGCCTTTATACATGAAGAAACTGGTTTTCTTACACCTGGGACGGGTGGACGCCTTGAAACGGCTGTTATTACCGCCACCGCAACAGCACCCAGCTACTACTGAGTGCGATTTCATTGAACAGAAGAAATTAACGAGAGCGTGGGCCCTGGCTTCGGCATATCTTGCGTGGGATGCACGCGCAGGTAGGTGGCTTTCCAATGATTTTCACCTGAAGCAATCATATTTAAATTACGTGCAGACTTGTCGACGTCCGCTATGGAATCCGCGCTTTGCTCGCTCAACGACCATCTTTCGTGCGATTTGTGCAAAGCATCGTTGCGCGAGCGCGTCAAGCAACTCATCATCCAATGGGCAGTGGTCAAGGTACGAATTGAACATCACCGGTAGTTATATGCGCATTTTCCCAATTGTCCTGAGCTCACGACGTTTTCTCTCGTCCAGAGAACCGTCTGACGACCTGCAAACGCCCCTCCTATTACCTTAGTCACCGGTTGCTGATCCGGCAGCGTCCAAGCCCCTGCTAGATTACGCTTTAAGGCTCCTAACTTCTTCAAGTCATCCGTCGTCAAAATTCGCTCTTTAATGGACTACACCAACGCATCATGTCGCATCGCATCAAAATTATCTCGCAATCATGAGGCGAGTGTATGAATCGAAACAAACTGTATCATCTCTCGTAACAATCGTTACCTCAACAAAGCACCATTATGTTCATTACAACACTCCATCTTGTACATTACTGAAGCCTGTCGGTTTTCATATCGATAGTCCAAGTCTCCAGATACCTAGACGTCGTGGCCCCTGTATTCTTATACATCTGGAACCAGGAATTATTGTACTCCTCCTCGTCGCTTTTTCAATTTCTCATCAATTAATAGCACTGTGACATGTGCGTGAGAATAACCGGAATTTGATCCGATGCTCTCAAAGTAGATGAATTTAGACGCTCATAATCTAGTTCCGCTAAATCGCTCGACTCTGGACGTCTGGACCCGCACTGGCAGTGCGACCGCGACCATCGACTGCTGGCCAGACGGTTGTCTCATGTTAAGCACCTGTTAGTATGGCTAGGTCGACTGAGACTGACTGAGACTCCATTCGAGCTTCCGAAATCACCCTATAGACATGGTCTGGATACCTACCGCCAATGGTTATAAGTGAGCCTGAGAATAACTGGGCCGCCTTCATTGACTTCAACAATCCGCCTTAATATTCCTCAATAGCCTCTTACTCACTCAATTCGACGACGATAATGTCGTTCGTTCCGCGCGTATCAACTGCTGCTTGCTCAAACGTTGCAAGGAGAAGCCTCATCACTGCTCTAGCGTTGAAGAGGGCGGCACCATGGGCGATGAGCCGCGCCACCATACGGCCTGCTTCACTCCAAGCAGGCCTTCACCACGAACCTGGATTCCATAGCGACAGGCCATGGGCAAGTGTCCTCGCCATGACTGTACTTGTAGGCGGCGCTACTGTGGTCACATATGTAAGTATTTCATCCTCGAATCTATTTACGTACATAGGAGTCTGATAGCTGCATACAGGCAGGCTATACAGTCTGGGACCAGATGTCCAATGTACGAGGGCTTCGAGGGGTCCCATACAGTGAAATTGCCAAGCACAATACGAGAGATAGTTGCTGGATCGTCGTGAACGGCCAGGTGTACGATGCTACTTCTGCGTTGCGATGGCATCCAGCGGGAGCAGATGTTATACTGCAGAATTCTGGAAAGGACGCAACGTAAGTGTTTGGGACTTGACGTTCATTTGGTGACGTACCTCGTGAGACTCATGGTTCTTGTTCATCTTCACAGAAAGGCATTCAGTGCTGTTCACAAAGCTGCACTCCTCAAACACCTTCCACCACACGCGCATCTTGGCCCCGCTGCCCCGAACTATCAGCAGAATTCTGATGTGGAGGACATGGTGGAACGTAGCCACCAGATTATGGAACTGATGATGATGATTTAGTGCAAATCGCGTCGTTGTGACATCCAAATAAAATATACCTCGATACCTCAAGTGTTCCATGTTGTACCAGTATGTACCGTATTATATATCGCCTCCCACGAGGGAGCTATAGTGGATCCTAGTAGCAATCTCCGCGGTTATCATAGGCTTCATGCTGCGCTTGTCTATTAATGCATAACGTCAACTAAACCTTCGTGTGGAAATTAAACAGTACTAGTGCTTTTCAATAGGGAAAGGCACTATTCATATAATCCAGATATGACCTGTTGCTTGGTGTGTGAGTCTGAGATCGGATGATAGGAGCATATATGCTTCTTACATCGATGTCACGGACGATATGGATTCGCAATTAGGGTCGAATCATCGCGATAGGTAGATACTAGGGATCGAATTGCAATTGACTCGTCTTCTGAACATGATAGAAGCTTGAGCTTGAGAGTTTCTTCCTCGAGGTGAAGTCTTCGTCCGCGCCTTCTCCTCATGTTCCGGTGCGTGGATGGACTTTGTGGTAGGATTCTGTCGTTATCTCCTGCTCAGATTCAGCAACGAAGTTTCCAGTGGAGGCGACCCGTACTGTTCCTAGATTTCATTTCTTGTGTAGTAGAGCGCACGTTGGACCATGTTCCCGCACCCCTCACACGTGTAGCCAGGGTCTATCGATGAGAGGACAGCTTGGGCCCGTTCTAATTCTGTTGGGTGAAGGACTTGGATGTGGGCAGCGCAGCCATTCGGCAAACGTTCCACGTTCAAACGTTCGGATCCTCAATCGCGGTGGATGTCTGTAATCACGGGGGGCCATAGTTGAGCAAGTTCCTGACAACGGCGCGCTCCTGGGAAATGATGGCGATGGCGATGGTTAAGCAGCTGACAAGTGCTCTTTGTATTTTACAATATCGAGACGAGATGAGATAGATAGAAAGAGATCCGTTGGGGGAGAGTCGAAGAAGTGAGCGCGCAGATGGCGGCGAATCTGACCACGCGCACTCGTTCACATCAACCACGACCAAGCCAATTCCAGGGTCTCCTCCTCTTCCCTTCACCATCTCTTCCCTCGACGACAACACCTTCGAGGGCTTCCTCGTCGCATCTCGCAGCGAGCGTAGCTACATGCATGAATTCCCTGTCCTATCTGTCCCGCCAATTCGATGCCTATTCACGCACGCCACCCTCGACGCCGGTGCACTCTCGTACACCTACTATCTATAATCCCGACGCAGACAGCTCTGGCTCGCTGAAGAGAGTCCAGACGTGGTCTACCAAATCTTTTCTCATTGACCCCTCTGGCTCTCCAGGCCCTTCATCCACGCTGAAACGATCGTATTCGTCTCCCGCCAAAGTACATCCGGACGACCCTGCTGTTCCCTCTACCTCCTCCGTGCCACAACCACGACGCCCGTCCGTGGCGATATTAGCACGGCCTCCTTCCCGACGTCCGTCTGTTTCCCCCACCGAGAAAGCCATACGCCCAAAGCCTTATACCGAGAGTCTGTTTCGTCGCATTTTCTTTGTACGAGTTCTACTCTCATTATGGCAATGCATGTACAACCTCTGGAAGTCAGTTACTGGAAGAGTCGCACAACAGGGCGTCCATGAGGTTGCTGCGGAGGAGGCAAGCGATGACGATGAGAAGGATACGGAGGACGAGGGCAACGAGAAACCTGTTACACTGGACGTGCAGCAATCCCCGCCAATACCGCCCCCATTATCCTCCTCTTCAGCTTCACCTTTCCAGATTTATCGCTCCTCTGCCGATAGTACTGTACCATTATTGGAATTGAAATCACCCTCTACAGAACAACATGCCGACTCCCTGTCGGCAGTAGCGCTTCCTCGCGTTGGCGAACAGTCCCGAACCCCCACACCCTCACTTGCAACGCGCAAGACAGCTTTGCATCTTAAGCCCAAGACGCTGGTCTTGGACCTCGATGAGACGTTGATACACTCAACTTCTCGTCCCATGTATTCATCTATGCCTGGATCTGGCCTTCTCGGTGGTTTTGGCATCGGCAGGCGGAATAAGAGTGCGGGGCATATGGTAGAAGTTGTGTTAGGCGGTCGCAGCACACTATATCATGTCTACAAACGACCCTTCGTTGACTATTTTTTGAGAAAGGTGCGTCTCTGTCTTCAACTGTGTAAAGCAACTAAACGAACAGTGCGTCAGGTGTCGGCATGGTATACGCTCGTTATCTTTACGGCATCTATGCAAGAGTATGCCGATCCCGTTATTGACTGGCTAGATGCGGGAAGAGGTATCCTCGGACGTCGTTTCTTTCGAGAGGTGAGCTATATTAGCTGTCTTGATGGTTTCCATAGATTCACATAGATATATAGTCATGTACACAACTCCCCAACGGATCATATACTAAGGACCTGTCCGTAATCGAACAGGATCTCTCATGTGTGTTTATAGTAGATAATTCCCCAATATGTTATAACATCAATGAAGGTGTGTTCTTCCTCGCTGCAACTTAGCTCAGTGGATTGACAGAATGTATCATAGCAAACGGTATCCCAATAGAAGGATGGACCAACGATCCACATGACGAAGCTCTGCTCGACCTCCTCCCCATACTTGATTCACTACGATTCACGAGTGACGTCCGACGCGTACTCGGCATTCGTGGCTTCTCATGACACGAACGTACGATCCCTTTCTCCTCCAATCATGAGAAGGGGAAGGAACGCCGCTTATTCCCATCGTGTGTAGTAGAGCTCCTGTCGAACATTTGTGGTTTCTTTTGGGTCCTTTTTTTCTCTGGCATAAGCTTTTATTTTGCATTATTCGTTGCTTTTTATTGATTCCGGTGTGGAATCACTCATTCGTTCGCACATAACTTACCAGGGGAAACACAGTCCTCCCATCGCACACAGCAAATCAGCCGCTAATTATCAGCATATTGTGAAAATATAACATCGTCCCGATACTAACTCTCGTGACAAAAAAACATGATCATGTCCTCGGTGCTGCGGCTGCTGTAGTAGCTGTGCGCACCGCAGCACGTTCCTTATCTAGTGACGACAATCGCCGTGATTGATGAGGCTCTTTGAAAGATGTGTAATTGTCGTGAGTAAGATACAAAAGTCATCCGCGGCAGCAACTTCACAAGGTATGCATATGGCTTAAGCATATGATTGATGATAGGGTCACCAGACATGCTGGTGACCCTGGAGCAGAATAGTACAGAACGAACAGTGAAGAATCGCTGGTTGAGATATCTACATATACAGGACATATACTTGAGGGAGGAATGTGACTGAGATCGAGTGTTTCGCGTGAAATACTACTAGTCAGACTCCATCACATCGCAAGGGCCAGCTGTAACTGCTCTAGCTCTTCTTCTTCCGCACCTGATGAAGAATTTGATCAGCAAAAGGTATAGGCGTAAGAAGAGAGAAGACGATACTTGCCATCGTCAACTATCGGGAGAGTATATATCGGTACACTCGGAAGTTCTCCACTTTCGACGCGCTGTTCGTAGAGCACGTCCTGCTCTAGTTGCTCCAATTCGGCTTTCAACTCGTCCTAAACACGACCGTAGTATCAGGCCACAATATAATAAGAAGATGATTTTATAACGAGCGGTTCAGGCGACGTACCCCGTCCAAGCCCGGGAGAGTAGAACATGTAGGCTCCGATCTGAGTACATCGATTGTTGATCTCGTATTATACTCCCGGAACTGGGATAGAGCCGAATGCAAGGCCGTCCTGCAATTATCAGTCAACAGTTGAGTCTCAGAACCGGAAGAAGACACGTGAGAATCGATGTTCCATACAGTTGAGTATGAGTATCCCCCATTGCAGTGTTTGCCCTCTGCATGGCTCCCAACGTCCTCGCATTGAGGTTCGCGGATTCCAAAGTATTGATTTGTATTTCCAGTTGTAATCGAGCATCCTGTAATCGCTCAAATTCTTGTTCAGTCGCCTTCCTTCGCCTCAGAGCCGCGATAGCCACTATCGAAGTTCACAGATGAAGATTCACAACCGTTTGAGCTACATGTGACTGAACTGCAGAAATATGGACGCACCTGGTTTATCTGTCAAAACGCTTGCTTTTGCTTTCTCGGTCTCCTCGTCAATCTTCTTTTCCAAATACTCTCCCTTCCTATCGATCATATCCGTCTGCTGTCGCAGGGTAATAATGGCCTCTCTCGAGGACTGCATAGGATCCCACCATCTGTTGAAGTATCTCAGGAAGCTTGCAATCATGGTGGGGATGATGGTTGCAGCAGCGAGAGAGAACCGAGAGATGTTGCTGCTATGTCAGTATGTTTATCCGTAGTATATAATCCGCAGTATCAGTGAACTGCGCGTAAATCGGAATGCTAAGACTGCATAGGATCCCGCGGACGGTTGAAGTAACTCAGACAGCTTGCCATCATGATAGGGATGGGGGCAGCAGCTAGAGAGAACCGAGTAATGTTGCTGCTATGTCGGTATATGTGTATGATCCGCGGTATACGGTCCGCAGTATTAGTTGAGCTGCGCGGGAATTGGAATGCTTGGGCTCTATTGAGAGACGTCAAAATATATGATGGTGTCCTGAGAGTAAACTGTACAAGTCATTCGTGGCAAAAATGCGTATTAAAACACGTGGTGGCGTTGGAAACAAAAGGTAGAGCCCAGGAAACAATAGTATAACAGCAGCAGTCATGAGAGAGGGGAAGAGCGGAGCAGAATACAGAAAACGAACGAGGAGGAAATGGGTGGACAAAATGTCCAGATATATCATATCGAAGGATGACACTCATCACATTGCAAGAGCCGCTTGTAATTCTTTCAGCTGAGCCTCTTCGTCTGCTTCGGCACTGTGTAGTCGGCCTGGAATTGTTGAAGTTGATGTGGGCAAGAAGAATAGAAATATTTGAGCTAAAATGGAACTCACTGTCTTCCACCCTGCTTGGTCCTGGGAGTCGATGTGCCGGTACATGTTCTGCCCCTGCGAGGCGCTCGTTGAGTTCGTCCTGCTCCAGATCTGCGAGCTCCTGCTTCAACTCGTCCTGGATACAACCAAGTTGAAAACAAGTTTTATGATAAACGGTCAGCCGACGTACTTCGTCGATTTCCATGCCAGTATACGTGCTGGTGGATATCGCTTCCGAAACCTCGTTCGCCAATTGTGTTTGTTCTGAAATTTCTGCCATCGTCGAGTCCACGTTCTCGATGTTCCTAGGGAGGCTACAGTTAAGACCTGAGAGAGATGCACGAGAGTCGACGTGACGCACAGCTTGCCATGGATATCCTTGAGTGCACCAGCCGCCTTCTTCATTGCGTTCATCGTCTCCGCATTGAAGCTCGCAGACTCCAAAGTATTCACTTGCATCTCTAATTGGAATCGCGTGCCTTGCAATCGTTCAAGCTCCTGTTCAGTTGCCTTCTTTCGTTTCAGTGCCGCGGTAGCCGCTATCCAAAGTTCAAATCGTATGAGTTACACCGACTGAACGGCAGTTGGACACACCTGTCTTATTTGTTACAGCATTCGCCTTCGCAGTCTTCATCTCCTCGTCAATCTTCTTCTGGAGATAGTCTCCCTTCTTCTCGATCATTTGTAGCTGCTGTCGTAGGGTGACAATGGCCTCTCTCGAGGATTGCTTAGGATCCCGCCGGCCACCGAAGTAACTCATAAATCCTGCCATCATGTTAGGTTTCTAGTTGTACCCAGAGATAATATATTCTTAGAGGGGAGAGTGTAGAGTACAGTGTGCGAGTGCAGTGGTAGAGCAGAGGTGAACCGTAGCCAGAGTGAAGCGCCTGCGGGTATAGGCTGAGGTCACTCGATTGTCCCGATAAGGAAGGTACTCTCATCCACGGGGTTTTAGGGAAAACATTTTGAAAAGCATTAGGAAAACATAGCAAGCAAGTAAAGGAGCGCAGTGCGAATATTACGCAAGGTGGCTACAGAGTGTACTGAGACAGCCAAAAACGCATCTCGCCAAGATAACACGTAGACGCGAAAAAGGGAGTCACCGTCAACGGTCCTTCTTCTCCCCCTCATCCTCCGAATAGTCGTTGCTAAAAACAATAAAAAGAGAGCGTAGAATCAGTGGTGCAAATCAAGAAGACGAGGCTCTTACCCTTCGCTGTCGCTGCGCGAGTCGTCGGCACCCTGTCCGATCACGACATCATATGCAATGCGACAAATCAGAGAGAACCACATGATTTGGAGCAGCTAGTGCAGGAAAGGATGAGCACGTTGACCACAGTGCCTAGAGTACACCTTACCTGTAGTGAAACAAGCATTGCATTGAAAGCGACATACACTCCCTTTGTCATAAAGTGTCCTCGCTCTGGATCCCAAACACGAGGGATGATACGCGGCGCGTCATAATACGCGGACTTGATAACAAAAATGAACAAGAAATGTCTCGTAATAAGCCAAGATAGCCAGAAGCCGGCAAATGTCACGTCGCATAGAGTGGACAATGAGAGATAGCGGAACATTTTCGCCAGCTAGTGGAAGGTGTCAGAAAATTCAGGATGGACTACGCATTGACCTCACCGGTAAGAAGATATCACACAAGTCCATGAGCATCATAACTAGACACCCGACGCGAGTGTAATTGTAGAAGTAGCTCCCCAACATGAGAGCAACGGTGATGATATGGTGCGTCATCATCTGCCAATGGTCCTTTCGACGGGCTTCGGCGTTGAGGATTAATATTTGGTGCAGATAGAAAGCAGATTGAGTGAGATAGTAAAACTTGAGGGGGCCAGCAAGGGGTATGTGGGGATAATTTATCCAGACGTCTACGGGATCTAGAACCGCGGTGGGAAGGTTGCGGTGAACGTACTGCCTCAAAGTCAACGATATTAAGCGTTGGAAAGGAGACGACTGTAACAGATATCACGCACCAGACCGTACAGCCATTGACAGGTGTAGTATACGGAAGACCAGCCTTGTTCGGCGAATCGTAGCACACTTCTGTGCAATTTTCTAGCCTCCTGCTTCGAGATTACACATTCATTAGCATGCGCTGCATGCCCATTCCCGTTCGCAGTCCCATTAATCTTCCCATTAGTCTTCTCGACCGCCCCTCCGTTACTCTTCGCATGTCCATTTGCGACCCCATTTTGTTTAAGTTTAGCCTTCGACTTGCGAAGAGCGCGTGTCAACCACCACCGTGCAAACGGTTCGAAAACCCCCAACCGCAGAGAGTCGCGAAGGATGGCCATCACCGCGATGCAGGTTATTATGAAGCAGCCGTCAAGAAGTCCGCCGCCATAGTAGGGGGAATCTGGAAAGGAATCCGGCGCGGCCGGTCGTTGTGTAGGGTAGGAGAGAGTAACGAAGGGTATAAGAAAGGATGGGAGCCACTCTGGGGCTCGTAGAGTGTTCATGGCGATGGTATGGTCGTTGAGCGCGTCGGTGTGTCGTTAAAGGTCTATGACACGTCTGCGAGTAAGTTTTGGTTGAGAGAGCTGTTCCGCGTTTCTGAAAGCGCAAAATCAGCCCACCACGTCTATCATTTTGACGCTGAGAATGCCAGCGACCTCACCAGCGACCAGCCTCTGGCGACTTGATGATCCCGCAGGACGAGAGGAGATGCCTGTGGTGTGCAACGTAGGCAGCTTGCAAAAGCGTTGACACGGTGATGGCGCAGAATTTAATCCATCCACGCTGTGCGAGTCCTTCCCGCACAAGCGAACGTGCTTCTGGGTCGGGAAATATTCATCAGCTGACCGTGAGAAATACATTGCAGACCGTCCAGATTTGGGAGTCTACCGAGCGTCCTTGTTTCAACGCTCTCCATCCTCGTTTTCCTCGACGATGTCTTCCAATCAGCCCAACACTGCGCTTTACGTCAAAAACCTCAACGACAAGGTCAACAAAGAGGAGCTTCGGCATCAGCTGCACGCGCTGTTCACGACGTATGGCAGAGTCATCGACGTCGTGGCGCTCAAGACCCAAAAAATGAGGGGGCAAGCGTTCCTCGTTTTCAGCGACCTGGCGGGGGCGACTGCTGCAATGCGGGCCTGCGAAGGTATCGTCTTTTATGATAAACCGATGGTGCGCGATCCATCTCAAGAACACTGGTCTTTGGAAGTCGTTGATGTGAACAAGTGATGGCCGTGCGCGCACACTACAGCATATCGAGTACGCCAAGACGAAATCGTATGCCACAATGAAGAAGGAAGACCCTAACTTTGTCCCCCCGACATCGCTGCACGCGAAGGATACTATCGCAAGACTAGGGAACGGTGTTATCGGGGGCAGTGAGAAGAGGCCAAGGGAAGATCGCATGGACGAGGACGAGCGCGAAAGTAAGAGAGAAAAGACAGAAGAAGAAGACGATGGCGAGGAGATGGAGATTGAAGACGATGAGGAGTCAAGTGCTAAAGGGAAGAACGGTGGGTTGCGCCATCCCACAATGGCAAATATGGTTTTGACGTCAGTTTCAATACTTCCCTACAGGCGCTGTTCCCCCTGTCGTACAACAGCCTTCTTCTCAGTTATTATGCTCAAATCTACCGCAGGAGGTAACAGACGATGTACTTTCTGTACTGTTCCAACAGTGCGTAGCCGTGGTTCATTGCTCTCGAAGGCATCGGCTCAACTTTCTATGCAGATACCAAGGGTTCCAATCTACGCAGGTGGTTCCTTCTCCCCAACCAAATGCTGCCGGACAGAAGTGCAAAATGGCACAAGTTCTGTTTGATTCGCCAGACCTCGCGACGGTTGCAAAAGATGCCTTGGATGGCTTCACATTGAAGAAAGGTTGGGTAATGTCTGTTGCCTACATCTAGGTTGTAAAATATATGTATCCCCGGCTATTCCTTCTTTGTACTCTCCAATATACACTGCTCGCTGTGGTACTAGCTTTCGCCTTATGACCCACTCAAGCTTATTCAGGCATAATTCAAATGTCTGTGGCAGGTCAAGCTAGCGTTTTATTCAATATCGCGGTGTGCTCCGAATGAAAAGACGTCTACATAAATTTCGAATACCACTGCTAGTAGATACTGCCACAGGTTTAAGCTTCACAGTAAGTAACGGAATCCTTTCGTCTTCACTCCCTGTGCCTCCTCTTCCTCATCTAACCTCCTATTTACCGAAGCTAGATGCAGCTTCATCACGTAACACATGACGATGGAACACCCCGCAGTTGATATACAGATGGCGTAAGAGTTTCGGTACGTAGGTCCCCAAGCGGAAGGCCAGACGTATCTATCGCGGGGTAGCCTATTAGCTTACAGACTGATATAAAATCGTCATGCTACTCACGAGCCAGCAACGTTACCCAGTTGAGAAAATGCGTTAACTAGCGCAAGTACGACAGCACGCTTTGAAGGCGGTCGAGGGAACGTGTTGCTGACCCATGCATACATCACGACGAAGCCCGCGTAGCACTGGGCCATCAAGAACCTGAAGTAAGAGCATGTGAACCAGGACCAAAATGCAAAGGTTATAATTCGAAACATACAGTGAGACGTATCTTGCTGCCGTGTTCATGGTGCAGATAGCGATGACGAACCCAACGATCCCGAAAAAGAATGAAGTGACGATATAGTAGAATCGTTTTTGGGTCTTGTCGGAGTGTCTGTAACGAAAGGTGTGTGAGTGTCACGGGTAGTAGTTGCATATCGAAATCCTTCAAACCTTGATACAAAGAATGCCAGGATTGCAGTGAAGACGAAGGGTGGGGCACAGAGTAGAAGCGAGACGGTGGGTCCAAATCCCATCGTGGCGCTCAATGTGGGGAAATAGGCATTGAAGCTAAGGCATACCACCTGGCTGGTCATCGCCAACGACATCCACCAAACTTTCCAGTCCTTCAACGCCATCACAAGCCCAGCAGCATGGCCTCCCACTTCTGTTTCGGCTTCATCACCCACGCCGGCATCCTCCTCCATCCTCCGCATCGCCAACCGTCTCTCCTCCTCACTCAGCCATCCCCCGCGCTTTGTCGTCGCGGGGAAATCAGGGAGGATGAATATAGCGCAGACGGCCACAAATATCGTCAGGGAGCCTTCAATGTAGAATAGCCACCTCCACGCGGCGCGGCCCAGCTTTCCTTGCATACCGTCGAGGATGCCGGACGCGATGAGCGCGCCGAATGCATTGCTGATGATGTTGCCGCAATACAGGATCGCCGTGCGGACTCCGAGTTCACTGCGCTTGTACCACTTACTGATGAGGAACAGCGCACCGGGAAAGAAGGCAGCCTCCATGAAGCCTAAGAAGAAGCGTGTGAGGAGTGCCCCAACAAAGCTATAAAACCACTTTAAGATATGATGTCTGACAGGTACGACGGGCTCACTTGTTCGTTATGCCTATGGATCAGGAAATCAGTTTACAAGGAATAAATCAAACGTTGAAATACGCTCACCAGTCAATATCGAAATCATGCCCCATATAATCATACAGATAGGAAGGTGTAGCGAGGGCTTTCCAATGTAATTGAGCAACATGTTTCTTAACAGGGCGATGGTCAGAGACCCACAAGCAGTCTGAATGGATGTACGATAGCTCACGATGGAATCTGCATCAAGATATAACCGACGTATAGAATAGATAGTAGCGTCGCAAATTCTTGACCCTTAAGTTTGAGGTCCGCCTCGAAGCCCCGAAGACGTGCAGCACTATACAGAGACGTGAGGTCCAGTTCGCCGACACTCGAGCGGTAGGAAAGCCCCTACCCTGCATTATTACGGTCGACCTGTCACGATTATAGGGTGTCAGCGTGGGACCACCCATGTTTGGATCAAGCGAACTCGGTGACTAACATAGTTGAGGATATAGATGACCACCAAGATAGACATGCGCGCATCCAGTTTCCAGAGCAGCTTGCGTTCCAGCCTCTGTCTGGCCTCGGGACCGCCAAAATCTGCGTCGTTGGCGTGTATCAATTCCGAGTTATCGACGACCTTTTCCTCCACATCACCCTCGCGCTTCGAGAAAGCCGATGTTTTCGAGGAGATCGACGACACCATTGTACCTTGACCTAGATGAAGGAGACGAAGGTCAATGTCAGGTCAGCGTCCAAGCTGTCAAAGTCCCCCTCTTCTTATGGTGATGATATGTCATGCACATGGTGGTATACCTCGGAAGAACTGAATCCTATGCGATTAAAGAGGTCACAAGAACGAAAAACTGTTCCTAATGCAGGAGTGGAGAAGACTGTCGAACCGCGAGGGCGCCCGATAGAGGGTTAGAAGGAGTCGGCCCGGGTCATGCGCTCAGCTGACTATGAACCGGGAGAATGCTTTTTTCTCTATGTTCACTTGAAAGGAATCTATGATATACACGATCAATACTGGGGGAAATCTATATCGTTACATACAGGTATTCTCTATGCCCTATTTCAGACCCAGCGTTTGGGACGAAAGAGAGCTGAGGGGAATCGACGTCGTGCAAGCCAAGGCTCATAACAAGTACCGGAAACCAATCTCGCTCGCATCTCTGTCCGACTCTTCTCTAGCGAGCTTCCTGTTGAGCGTTGTGAGGCGGCGTTTCAGTATGTAGCAAAGGATGATGCAGGAACTGGCAGCAGCCGTGCAAACGAGGTACGATTTCTGATACGTCGGACCCCAAGCGTAAGGCCATACATAACTAGGAAATTGTCATTAGTTCCTCGCAGCCTTTGGAGAGTGCAATACAACTTACGATCCGGTGATATTACCGACTTGTGAGAAGGAGTTGATGAAGGCAAGAGCGACGGCTCGCTTGGCAGGAGGACTGGGGAATGTGTTGCTAAGCCAGCCGTACAGAACGCAGACGCCGGCGTAGGATTGCACAGTCAGGAACCTTGTCATTATCCTCAGTATGATCGCACTCCAGCAAGAATAGCGTCGCTCACATGGACACGTATCTAGCAGCGGTGTTCATTGTGCACGCCGCGATGAGAAAACCAAAGATGCCGACGCATAACGGTATCGAGATATGGTAGAATCGTTCCCTTGTCTTGTCAGAGTGTCTGTATGAAGAAAAGAATATCAGGCAAACACTGTACGACATGATCACTATACTTACCGAGACCAAAAGAATGCAAGCACGGCGCTAATAAGGTATGGCGGTGCGCAAAGTAACAAACTAATCGTGCGACTGTAGCCCAAAGTGGCCGTCAGCGTTGGGAAGTAAGCGGTGAAGCTCACGGTCACAATTTGGCAAGCCATAGTGCAAGTGAGAAGCCAAACGTTTCTATCCTGTATAGCCATCCAGAAGCCAGAGGAGAGACTCTCCGCTTCTCGTCCATGTACCAAGTCGGTATCTTCTTCCATGCGCTTGATAGCCAGACTAATTTCCTTCGCAGAAAGCCAACCTGGACTGGTTGTCTCAGGGAAATCCGGCAGCACAAACATGGCGCAGACGGCGACCAAGACCGTAAGAGAACCTTCGACGTAGAAGAGCCATCTCCAAGCGGCACGACCGAGCACACCTTGCATGTTGTCAAGAATGGCGGAGGCAATGAGTGCACCAAAGGCATTGCTGATGATGTTGCCGCAGAAAAGGATGGCAGTACGGAGTCCAAGTTCGTCGTGTTTGTACCATTTGCTGATGAGGAAGAGGGCCCCGGGAAAGAAGGAAGCCTCCACGATGCCTAGAAATAATCGGGTAAACAGTGCGCCATAAAAGCTGAAGGATTCGACATGAGTGGTGAGTAGATAGTTACATATCAGTGGGACATACCTTGTAGTGAAGCCTGGTGTACGTGCGAAATGAGTAAGGGTGGCATTTTTAACGAGAGAAGTCCCTCACCGGTCGTGACAGAAATAAAACCCCACACAACCATGCAAGTTGGGAGGTATATTGACGGTTTCCCGATATGGCTCAAGAACATATTTCTGAAATTGCCTCGGTTAAAATGAAGAGTGAAGGGGAAATGAGAAGACGACTAACGAGGGTATCTGCATCGATATATAACCGACATATAAAATAGAGAGAAGTGTTGCAAATTGCTGCCCTTCCAGGTGCAAGTCCTCTTCAAATCCACGGAGACGAGCTGCACTTTCACGTTACCTCAGCCATATCCACGGCAACAAGTATAAGATCAGAGCATACCCAGCGTTATTACGGTCAATCTGATGCAGTGTATAAATGAGATATACGATGGATAGTCTGGTAGAGCTTTGAGACCTACGAAGTTCAGGATATAGATGACCACCAGGATCGACATTCGCTTGTCCAATTTCCGGAGTAAACCACGTTCCAGCTCTTGTCTGGCCCGCGAGCCGAGAACTACGCCAACATCTTCGAGATCAGCGACTTCAAATAGCTCATCATCACTGGAATTCTTCAGCAGCGGCGTCCGGACGTCGGTGGACGAATTCGCAGCCATGATGGTAGAGCGGAAGGGCGGTAGTCCGTTGACAAATTAGGAATACTGTCGGAGCCCGAGAAAGTCGGGCCACGTGGCTTATTACCATTGTTGACCGTCCCACGTGACTTTCACGCGAACGTTGTTTACGCGTTTCGCATGATTTGTTTCCTCGGCTCCGTGGCGCCCGCTTTCCCAGTCCCGCCCTCCAGCTTCTGCAACGCAGGCAACATCCATCAAGGACGCTCACACGACGACGACGACGACGACAACGACAACGACAACGACGATGGACGATCTCGACGGAGGTTTGGTGCCGCTGACCGTCGAACAGCGCATCAAGCGTGCGGTCGAGAAGTTGCCAACCCTGTCTCCAGACCACGTTCCGCTGCAAGACTCATGTCCCATATGCCTCATGACATTTTCCAGTATCGTAGACGGATCTGCGCAGAGCGAAGGTTCTCTCGCTGAATCCAGCCACGTTCAGCTGTCGGGTGTGACAAAGCTGGAAGGCTGCGGACATGTCTTCTGTCGAGTCGAGTGAGTGCTCAATTCTCCATCCAGGTATGTGATACTGAAAGCCGGCTTCACAAGCCTCATTGAATGGATCCGTGGTCGGGTGCGTCATCAACCTTCATATGCTCACAGCGGTGCTTACGGCATGGAACGTAGCACGGTACATGTCCAGCATGCCGGCATACTTTTCTAGACGTCAAACCCCCCTCAGACTCTGACAACGAGTCCTCTGACGGGGACTATATTCCCGGAGATGACGAGGACGAAGACGAAGACGACGGCTTCCTCGACACCGACGGCTTCACTGACACAGACGAATTTGACTTTGAAGTTGGAATGGATATAGACGGGGACGGATTCCACGACTATGAAGTTGAGTTGGACGAGGATATCGAGGTGGACGCCGATTTGGATGCGTGGGGGGTGGCCGAGGACGGGAACATGGACAATCTGGGTCTGAGCGATGGGTACGGCTCAGAAAGTCTGTCCGAAACAGACCTTGTGGTGAGTGGAGAGGATGACTCCTTTACAATAGATGGTACGTTTCCCCCCTCTCGAAATGCCCTCTTGGCTCCTTATCCATGTATCTCACAGAGGCTCGGGTTTGTATTGGTGAAGACGAGGGTGCTATTCAGAGCACCAGTGAGAACACTGCCAAGTGACATATGCCCACCAATCATCCGCCTTGTATAGAAGCAGTCTATTCATGTTGGTTCTAGTATATTCATTCTTTGTATCATGTAGTTTGTTACATCGCAGACTAATTGTATAACATCCCTTTATGCACATGCCGCCTCAAAACTTGTATTCATCTCTATGCTATGCTATAGCCTCTTCTACAGTAGCTCCTTCTCGAGCACCCTTCCAGACGCCAGTAAACTTGCCACTCCACTTGGTGCCTTTGCCTCCTCCTTTCACGCCTAACTTTGACTTCAAGCTATCGCCGACCTCTTTGACCTTCTTCTCATCAGTACCGAAAATCATGACGACTGTGGTGGAGGAGGAAGTCTGCGTGGACGGGGACGAGGATAGGACAATCAAGTACTGAGACCCTGGTGTGAAAAGAGATGTGATCTCATTGATTAAGGCCGTAGAAATCGAAGACAAGAATCCGAGTGCATTGGACGTATCGTCTATACGATGGTTGTGCAGCACAATCGGGGCATCTTTGCCGTTCCCTGCAGATCTCAACATCTCCTTTGATAAAAGGCTAGCGAGCTCTGATTCAGTGTCTTCTACTCTCTTCGTCGCCCTCTTGCGATCCTCTACGACCTGTTCCACTCGCTCAGGTACCAACGCAGGCCCGCAGCTAAGTGTCGCAGCTGTGCTCGTAAGCAACGAGTGAGTGTTTCCCAGGTATGCGATCAGCCTGGGACCCGAGAGGAAGTATATGCGAGCAGAGGTAGTGCTTGAGCGAGAAAGAGATTCGGTATGAGGGAGTATGAAGAGCTGGAGATTGCTCAAAGAGGGCATTTGTGTTCCACAACAGCTGCATTGTCGGCGTTGTTAGTTGGCGTCCACAGATGAACTTGAAATGGCGTGTACGGACTGGCTTCGATCTACACCATCTATGACAACGGTTCTTTTCACCCCACCTGTATAGTCCGCGGGAATACCAACACTGGGCCCACGGTACTGCTGAGTGGTCTCGGCGTCGAGCTCCTCCACCTCCACGTAAACCTTGCGACCTTCAAACACGAGCCGATTCGCCTGCTCCTGGACAGAGATGATCTCTTCGATAGACATTGCTCGAGGTATTTCTACGTAAGATGGCGTGGGGTATGGTGTGAGCGACCAGGACAGTGTTGGAAGGTCGCGTGTATCGAGGACTGCGGATAGAAGATGTTGCGATGTGTGCATACACATCTGGACATTTTCGGCCAGTGAATTATGCTGATATTGTTAAGTGAACAGCTACTTACATGGTCCAAACGTCTACTTAAACCAGCTTCACCTAGCGCAATGCCCACGAGAGAACCGACTGTGAAAGCTTGTAACGCAGCATCGATACCACCCTCTCCCACACGTACATAGTGCACAGCGTGCCCTCCATGCCGCTTCACCTCGACGACATTCCACAAACGACCATCTGCACTCGTGAAGATACCTACATCCGACGGTTGTCCTCCACCTTCCGGAAACAACACAGTGTCGTGAAGAATCACTTCTACGAGAGGCTCAGCGGGTGTGGGGTTCTTCAAGTCTTTCTTGGCTCTCTTGTTTCCGGGAGGGGGCGATTGGGATGCACGACAGCTAACGACGGTTGAGATTAGCTCCCGGAGGAGTGGGTCACCTATATATATATTAGGCAAGGGACGGCCCTTGAGAATGAGCGAGAGCCCGGGTACAAGTTGGACGATCCTCGGAGCTGATCAACGTACGTTGGCAGGCAAGAAGGCCGACGGGGATCGAGGTTTGTGGATCATGGGGGATTTGCAGAGTTGAGGAGACGATCCGGTGGTAATCAGGCGGGGTTGTGGGGAACGGTAGGACTGAAGGTGCAGCCGACATGACAAGAAAGTACCAAGGAGTCGAGAACAGGCCGTCAACTCTGAATCGCTGTAAGCGTCTTGCGTAGCTTGTAACACGGTATTATCTGACTCGTTCTTGTGGTCCAAGCTCTTGTCGGCTTTTCTTTCCCGAACGTTACCTTGGCAGACTACTGAATCATTACTGCAAACTTTGATTGATGAGCGATCAAGGTGGCATTTCGATCTTAGTGGCGCGGCAGGCAACGGTCCGCCTTCCCCGCGCCCTTCTTAAAGCGTCGCTCTTGGCGCTGCGGCTTGGAGGAAATAAGCAGCGCATTCTCAAAATTTCCAGCAATTTCTCCGTGTGCATATTCCTCTCATCTGATACAATTTGGGATTCACATAGAATCTAGCACCATCTGGTTATTATTTCTCAAACAATCGCAACCAATGTACTCATTATCGCCCTCCTCGTCATCATTGCCCCGCATCCCCCGCTCAGCGTTATAACTTACACCCGGACCGTACACGCGGTACCCCGCCCCCACCTGGGGAAGCCAAAACATTTACCGCACGCTTGGGCGGATCTACCAATTCCCACATAGTAGACCTTTTTTTTCCCGTTTCTCCAGCGGCAAGGTGAGGCCTGTTGAGGCCCGTCCTATAAGAGAGAAGTCATTTGGGTTGGAAACGATAGACGCATTTCGTCCCGCCCTCTTTCCGCTACAAAGGCCGCCATGTCTCCAAAGTCCACCGCTTCGATTCGCTCCAAGGCGGAAGATATCGACTTGGAAGATGTGATGAGCAAGGAGGCACAGGTTTATGAAGGGGATGAGGAGTTCGGTGGTCCCGAAGCTCGCAAACAGCTTGAGCGCAAGCTTGTGAGGAAGCTCGACCTCCGAATGTCTATTCTTATCATCATTTACATCCTAAACTACGTGCGTACCATTCATGATCTTCCTTTCACCGGAACGTTCTGACCTGAAAGATATCACACAGATCGACAGAAATAATGCCTCGTATGTTCATCCAGACCTTGGCTGTGTTCGAACATCTCGCTCATTTTCGTTCTCCACAGCGCCGCACGATTACGCGGATTTGAAACGGATCTACATCTCCAGGGTCAGCAGTTTGCGACTTTGCTCAGTATTCTCTACGTGGGGTACATTCTTATGCAGATTCCATCGTGCGTGTCTGTCTTGCGTCTCTACAGCAGTCTCTTATTGATCCTCAATGTAATATCCTAGAAACATGCTTCTCAACTACACGGGGAGACCATCAATCTATCTTCCTTGTTGTATGATAGTCTGGGGGACAATCTCGTGCTTAACTGGTGTTACCGTCGGGTAAGTCCATTCGCATCTCCAAATCATAATTCGTATCTTGCTGACCTGTGTTAATAGCTTCGTTGGCGCACTTCTCACTCGATTCTTTCTTGGTTTCGTTGAGGCCGCGTTCTTCCCTGGCGCACTTTTCCTCCTCTCAAAGTGGTATACACGTAAGGAACTTGGTGTCCGCACGGCACTCCTCTCCTGCGGCAGCTTGATCAGTAACGCCTTCGGTTCGCTCATCGCGTCCGGTATTCTGGACGGAATGGAAGGGAAGCTCGGGCATGCTGCTTGGAGGTAAATCAGATCATTTTCCTTCCTCTCTGGCAGCATTTGACTTGTCATCTTTAGGTGGCTTTTCTTCATTGAGGGAGCCCTGACGATCCTTGCCGCTGTATGCGCTATCTTCATTCTCCCTGACTTCCCTGCTACCTCTTCAAAATGGCTTTCTGACATTGAAGTTCGTCTTGCTGAGAAACGGATGGTAGAAGATGCTGGTGTCGGTGACGAATCCGAGACAGAATCTGGCGGTCAAGTCCACGGCTTGTTGATGGCTATCACGGACTGGAAGGTTTGGTGGCTCGCCCTCACGCTGACAAGCATGGTTGTTTCATTGTCCTTCAACGCGTACTTCCCCACTCTCAGCGCCACCCTCGGATACAACCGTACAGTGACCCTTTTGCTCTGTGCGCCCCCATGGGCATTCTCTACGCTCGTCGCGTTCGCCGTCACAAGACACTCGGACAAAGTAGGCGAGCGGTTCTACCACATTGCCGCGCCGTTGCTCTTTGGCATCGTTGGGTTCGTTATCGCCATCTCAACCATGAATACCGCCGCTCGCTACGTGTCTTTGTATGTGATTCCAAAAAAAAACAATTGTTCCAATGGGTCTAACCAGTATTTGTTAGGTTCCTGATGGCTCAGTCGTATGCTGGCTTCATCACTTTCCTGGCTTGGGTCAGCAACTCAATCCCTCGGCCGCCATCCAAGCGAGCTGTCGCCCTTGCACTTATCAATGCCTTCTCCCAGCTTGGCAACGTTGCTGGATCGTGAGTTTACCCATGACCTGAATATCTTGCTCAAACTGATGTGTCTATTAGTTACGTCTGGCCAACCGGATGGGGTCCATCCTATAAAAACTCTTACGCCATTTGTATCGCGACAAATGGTTTGACGATTGTCATGTGCTATGTATTCAAGAAGCACCTTGACTCTCTGAATAAGAAAGCTGAGGCAAAAGAGCAAGCGGAGGGAAGGCCCAAGGGTTTCCGCTACCTCTCATAATATTCCCCATGTTTTGTAATGAGCTCATGTACTATTGATGTCCTACGCGACGGCGCTATTTGTAATGCATTTTGGGAGATCACACCTTTATAACGAATCAACGAAGTATCTCGATATTCGGCTCTTATTGAAATAAACGAAGCTGTGGACAACGAAGAGTATGTAATATACTAGTAGTGGTTCGGAATAGATAAAGTAGTGCATATGGGAGTTGATGATTGTGTAACAGATATCGATATTAATTGGTACCGCCCTCCAGTTCTACTGCCGTGTAAACACGCATGACAGTAGTCAAGATAAATAAGTCCTTTCGCCATAGTTAAGGTTCACTTGCGGCTAGGAAGCCCAGAACTCTTCCCCAACATCAACCCGGCATCCTCTGTCAGTGATTCTTGGGTGGGTGTCTTTCCCGGATACGGGTTTGTGACGGTAGGCGTTGAAGCGTCCAGTGAGTCCGGACTGTTGGGCACCGCCTTGTCATCCTCTAGGATGGGGGCATTGGCGGCCTTGTCATTCTCAGGAAGGCTGGGGGTGGTCCCGTTCGGAACGCCGCTGGTTGTCTGTAACTTGGCCAGCGTGGCCGCGTTTGCGGTGACGGTTCGTGAACGAGGGCCCGAAGTCTGCCAGTAGAGAACTGGACTCGAAGGGGAACTGAAGACAGTGTTGCTTCGAGGACGAGCCCTGCTCTTTGGTGGCAAAGGGGGTACACTCTCGGGGTTTGTGGGAGAGGTAGTGGGAGAGGTAGTGTTGGTATTGGCTGTGTTTTGCTCCATCTATGGAACAGTACCGAGTTGCGATATGTGACAGAAAGCGGGGGTTCGGTGAGTGGGTTGAGAACACTCAGTAAGGATTAATGCCATTATTTATACCGTCAGGACCACCTCAGCCACACCTGGCCTGGTGTGGCTGAGTGTGGTCCTAGCGATACAGAACGCAAGTTAGATTGACAACCTGTAGTACTTTGCGGCCGTTTGATAAAGGCCATATTAATGCATGGCCTCTGCGTTATCGGCTGCAATTAATAAAAGTGCATGTCGCAGGAGGCGTGAGTGGCCGGGCTCGGATATTGGAATGCCTATCCTTTGTCTTCCTTTGTGCTGGAGGGATGTTCAGCGATGCTCGCCTGAGCAGTAGTTCCTACAAAGATGTCAGCATGTATTTTGACCTGAGGAGAGACAACGTCTGATTTTTTAATTTAATATTGTGAACGAGCACCGTCTGGCTGAGAGAGTGTTTCGGATATATTAAAAAAGAGTATCAATCGTGGGAATTGATCCGGAGGCGGAGTAATCTCGGGAGTGTCTCGCTGAACAGCATACATCTGACCTTGAGCGCCTAACGCGTATCTTCACCCGGACTCCCGGCATCAAGCTCACAGACTCTTACAAAAACCTGAGATATGCGAAGGTATCTGACTGTTCATTCACTCGCTGTACACCCAAGTTCTCATCATGCCTGAACTGCGCACAAAGGATATCAACAATGGCTGGAGCTTCACCCAGATCGGCGGTGGGGAAGCCATAAAGGATGGAGAATGGCTTTCTGTGAAGCAGTTCCCGACTACTGTCCACGTCGAACTTCTCAAGTATGGTAAGATTCCTGACCCGGTACGTGTTTTCTCTGCGCTTGCGGTCTTGATTGACTGATTGCCCCCGTTGTGCAGTTCGTGGGGCTCAATGAATGGGATGTTCAATGTACGAACATTCAATCTTCATGATCGTACCTATCACTGAGTTCTAACGCCTCGCAGGGGTCGGAGAGGCCGAATGGTCCTTCAAAACGGAATTCTCCGTCAACGAACAAGAACTTGCTGCTCCGAACGCATATTTGGTCTTTGACGGTCTGGACACTTTTGCCACGGTTTATCTTGTAAGATATCTCCACAGATAGACTGGCCAGTTCCCAATCTAACTAATTGATCTACAGAACGGACAGAAAATCCTAGAGTGGGTGTGCTGTCAATGAGTTGTAAACGCTAAAGATCTTGACCGCTACGTAATACAGGACAGACAATCAGTTCTTGTCACACCGTATCGCAGTCAAAAATCAGCTCAAGCCATCCGGAAACGAACTCTTAATCAATTTTGCTAGCGCTTTCCGGGAGGTCAGTGGTTCTGTGCTCCCTATTTGATAGCGTCTTTACTCTGTCATGCCGAACAGGGAAGGAAGGTCGAGAAAGCCCACGAGAAGTTGTATCTGTGGAATGGAGATTCCAGCCGTCTTCATGTGCGAAAGGCACAATACAAGTAAGGGTCACCAGTACTACCATCCGTTTATGAAACTCATTGAGCGTACCTTCTAAGTTACGGCTGGGACTGGGGTAGGTCATATTCAATATATAGACTTGAGTCCAGAACACTGACATTTTTGGTTTAGGCCCAGTTCTTATGACAGTAGGACCTTGGAAGCCTATCACCCTTGAAACTTACGACACCCGCATCGATGACATTGACATCCGGTCCACCATCTCCGAACAGCTCGACGCACATGTTGCAGTCGACTTCTCGCTTTCGCATGGTGAACGAGTCATTGCAACCGTTCAAATCAAAGATCCCTCGGACCAGGTGATCATCGGCCAGAACAATCTGAGGGTCACCAGTCAAGGTAAAGCCGAGTTCAAACTGTCCAAGGGGACATACGAACCATGGTATCCAGTGGGATACGGCAAGCAGCCGTTGTACACAGTTGAGATTTCTGTTGCTAATGAGGTAAGGAAGTCTCCCTCAGCTGGAAATCCCTTGGCCCTGACAATCCTGTAGCAAGGGAAGGTCCTGGATACCAGGATTCAAAAGATTGGCCTCCGGCGGGCGCGGATTGTGCAGGATGAGTTGATCGATCAAGAAGGACGCACTTTCCTGTTTGAAGTCAATAATATAAGGGTGTTCTGTGGAGGTTGGTCTGTTATGTCCCATAGCCGTCGAATGTATCGTCCTAATACCAGTCTTTCTAGGATCGAACTGGATCCCTGCCGATTCATTCCTCACAACGTATGTCTTTACCTGCTTGAGCGAGCTTGCCCTCACAGCTTTTGTCTATCATCTAGTATGACCCCTGACCGATATCGCGCCTGGCTACAACTATTAGTTGACGGAAACCAAAACATGATCCGTGTATGGGGCGGTGGTATCTATGAGGCTGATGCTTTCTATGAAATATGTGACGGTAATTCACTTGAATTGTGCACGTTGGCATATTCTGATCAATTATGTAGAACTCGGGATACTAGTATGGCAGGATTTCATGTTTGGCTGTGGACAGGTGATTTACATTGATTGGATTATTTGATCCTTACTGATGTCTTCTTAGTATCCTGCATATGATTCATTCATCAAGTCTGTGGAGCTTGAAGCTGAACAGAACGTAAAGAGGCTCAGGCACCATCCCTCCGTAGTGATTTTCGGTATGTCAGAAGTTTATACAACTATAATCATCTTCTAATCATATTTTTCAGCCGGTAACAATGAGGGTGTGTTCGTCTGGCACGTTCAGCGCGTGCCTATATGCTAATCGATCTGCTCAGATTACCAGGTCGCGGAGTCGTACAAGTTAGATCTGGATTACTCTGATGAACAGTCAGATTTCCGTCAGACGACGTTCCCAGCACGTCATATCTACGAACGTGTCTTACCTTCGGTTGTAGAAAAGTTCAGTAACATTCACTACCATCGCAGTTCTCCTTACAGTGGATTCGGGAAACCTACTACTGACAAGACATATGGAGACCTCCATCAATGTGAGTCTTCTCACACCTCCATCAGATATCGACAACAGAGCGTTTATTAAACGATCTAGGGAACGTTTGGCATGGTTCGCAAGAGCCTTGGCATAATTGGGACATTCTTGCAGGACGCTTTGTGTCAGAGTTTGGCATGTACGTTCCACATCACTCTGACACCGTATGGCAAAGTTGCTCACGAGGCTGACCACAGGGAGGGGTACCCGAATATACGTACAGTCGACTATTGGCTCGGCGGCAACAAAGCGGAGCGTTTCCCCCAGTCAAGGTACGCGGAGTGTTCCTTACGTATTGATAACTCATCGATTATCGGAAATTAGGACTATGAACAACCACAACAAGGCAGACGGTTTTGAGCGTCGGCTCGAGGTCAGTTTACCGCAGGGCTTCTCTTCCTTCGCGTACGTATGTCTCATGCCCCGGATCTTCAGCTCTACCTCGTGGAGAACTTCAAGCATGCGTTTGATATCGAAAGGTACATCGGAAACCGCTATAACCCCATAATGAAAATGCTCCTAACCGCTTTGCCAGTTATGTGTACTACACGCAAATCATGCAGGCCGAGACCCTGGCGTCTGCTTACCGGCTCTGGAGACGGAATTGGAAGGGCAAAGGAAGGGAATACACGGCCGGAGCGCTTGTGTGGCAGGTATGCCATTTCTTGTCCTCCTTCAACGCGGCTGGACTGACACTTCTAACGAAATATAGATTAATGACTGCTGGCCGGTGACTTCGTGGGCTATTGTTGACTATTTCTTGCGTCCTAAACCCGCGTACTTTACGATCAAGCGCGAGCTTCGTCCGTACACCGTAGGAATGACACGCAAGGAGAAGAAGACATTCCCAGACGAGCTGTCCGCAGCAGACTTCACTATTGAGACGGTTCTCGAAATATGGGGAACCAACAGCACATTGTCGGAGAAGAAGGTCACGCTGGACGTGACGTCGTATGACCTACACTCATCGTGGTCAGAGAAATGGACCAAGGACGTCGTTCTAGCTCCTAACGCGAGCACCGAGCTTTTCTCCGGCGAACTCCCCGGCGAGCCGAAAAGAACAAAGTTGAGCGAGGTGCCCAGGACCGTCGTCGTCTCCACTCGTCTGCTCGACGATTCTGGCGCTGTTCTCGGGCGGTACTCGAATTGGTACGTAAACTGAGAGAGAAGAGACGCTCTCTCAGGTGACAACACGGATCTTCCAGTGAACTCTCATTTCTAACGTGACGCGTTTCGCTCCCCCGCAGGCCGGAGCCGTTCAAGTACATTACGTTCCCCGCTGTGAAAGATTTAGGCCTGAAAGTCTCGGTCGGATCGGACGGCGAATCTGTCCATTTGTCCACGGAGAAACCGATCAAGGGCATCGTTCTTGAAGTCGAAGGCGAAGACGTTCAATGGGAGGATCAAGCCGTTGACCTCGTACCCGGTGACGCACAGGTGATCTCTGCCGTGGGATTGAAGGGCAGGGAAGTCAAGGTGCGCTTCCTGGGAGATGGTACTGCGTGAGAGCTACGTAGGAACAAAGTGAAGCCAAGATCTCGATACTGTATGAATAACCGTCTAGAGCGTTCTGTCAGATAAATCAAGGAATGTATATGGGTCATGATTTATGCATTACGAAATGCGCACCAACTTGAATGTTGGCGACGGAGTCAGGAAATGAAATGCAAAACCCACCTTCATTCTGAAATTATCTTTGACTGGCTGCAAGTCATGTGCCTTGCATTTCGCTTCGGACGCTAGGGTTATGATTAGAGACGAGGAAATGCTGCATTATTAACCACCAGGGAAATGGTACAGTTGATGTATGTATGGCTGGTCATTATAGATACCAGTATGCGACAAAGATGCGAACATACAGATTTTACACATAATGAGGAGGGGATTGTAAAACAGACAAAGGTTTATGGGGGGGGGAGAATGTGTAGCAGAAAAGACAACAAAGTCATGGTCCGAGATTTGAGGCCAGCAGTCAACCCAGAAGAGAGAAAATATAACTCAGAAGCCACCGGCACGTACGTGGGACCAGCGTTTCCACTCGCCGCAGGCACGGCGCCTCATTAGATGGTAGGATGGGTCAGGGGGTCAATGCAATGTATGAAAAGTAAACGCTATGCAATGGTCGATGACGGGGTGATTGAAGCATGCAGATGATGAGAAATGACGAAGGCATGGGAAAGTCTAGCGTCTATCATTGAATGAGGCATTTCGATGTTGGCGGTTCAGCTTTACTGCTTGGAGAACGCCTCTCGATTTCCGCCAAACAGAGCTCAAACACTTTGGCTAAACGACACACGACCAGTTCAGAGACGTGTCCCTCGTGACCAGAAACGTGGGGGAAGTACTCACCAACGTTGGTATTTGTCTTTGCACTTGTTTCTACGAAGGCAGCGTTATTCTGTTTGGCCACGTCTTGACCTTCTTGCGGCGGCACTTGTCTATTAGCACGCCGTGAGCAAATGAGATCAACGGTGGCGAGTCAAAAAGCAGTCTAGAACCGCCGAAGACGCGTAGAGAGCCTAGATACCCACCTTTTCTCTAGATCAGTTTTTGAACCAACGATAACACAAGGTATTTGGTTCATGCCGCAAAAATTGATGATCTTGTCGTAGACGACCTGGATCATATCGAAGGACTTCCGCGAGGTGACGGAGTACACGAGGACGTAGCCGTGAATGCCAATAGCATGCTTGGAATTGAGAATGGTATATTCATCCTTGGTAAAAGAAGAAAAGAAAAGAATGAGCAGAGTGTAGGCAAGGAGATGAGACAGTTGCCGTACTTGTCCTGCGGTATCGATGATGTCACAGTCGTAGTCCACACCGTTGTGGTTGATAGTTTTTGAGAAGGTGCTCTCGATGGTGGGGTAATAAGACTCGACGAAGTGGTTTTCAATGAACTGGATCACGAGCGACGATTTGCCTGAGGGGAAAGGGGCTCAGAGGAAGTGTGGCGGCGCTTCGGCAAGTGTACATACCGACTGAACGAGAACCGAGGACAGCAATCTTTCTCTTCTTGAGCAGTTCGCCGGGCATGATTTAGGGGGGAGGGGGGGGGTTGAGAGGTGGAAATTATAGAGGGATTGGTGTATTCGGAGGGTAATGGAGATGGAAAAAAGGTGGAGAATGTGTTAAAGGGTCACGGTTGCCCGGGAGTGACCACCTGTTTTTCCCCGCGCCGTTTCTCCGGACGCCGCCAAGTTTCGGATGAGCTGAGTGCGAGAAGGGTGTTTTGGAGGGGGATGTAGGAAAGGGTTTTTATGGCGTTAAGTACTGGGCATCTCGCCGTCTGGAAACTCGCCGGGGCCGCCGTGCCGGGAGTAATATGTTTATTATACCTCGGAAAGAATTAAAGCATGTGGCTGCCGCTCTCTTGGCTGCCTCCTTCCTTCCTTCTCAAATGTGCCTGTCTCACTGGTGGGAATCCCGCTCGCTCTTTCTGTACGCATCCTCGGACGCTGTATTCATTCATTCGGATCTCTGAGCCCCAGTACTATACCAACCCTGACGCTCGCCTCCTCAATACTTACGTTTCTCTACGCCTTGGTGCAAGAGGATCCTGTTCACCTGCACCTCCTCCATCTGCTCCTCTCGGTCTGCTGATGTGACCGTATAGGGCCCCGGATCCGTTCTCTCTCCCAGCACCCCCCATCTTTTTCCGGATCTTTTTTGGGTACCACTTGTCTTGACATGCACTCACACTCGGTAATCCCTGCACTTTGCAGTTGACAACTATCATTCACACAAAATTTAACCGAGCCCCAGAAGGTCGTGGCCAGCTCCTCCTGTGGGACCAGTTTCCAAAACTTTACCTGGTAAGCGCACAAATGCTGACTTCTTGTCCTAGGACTGACGGACAAGTTCCAGATAAGAGAACGCGCTGGCTTTCATTAATCGCATCCTAGGCTCCTCTCAGCGACGCGTGTACAAGCTCATGTTCGTTTGCAACTGTGCAATCTTTCTGCAATCTTCTAGTCGCGATCCGGTTCCTCCACTGCCACGCCGCCGACCCCTGACTAGGACGGAAAGATTGCAGGACACCGCTATCCATTTACACCTACTGCGTTACTTCGCAATCATGTACATTAAGAGTTTCCCCATTAAATAGAAAGGCCACGCCCCATTGGCCACACCAAGCTTAGTAGAGTGCGTACTTCTTTCTCTCGACCACGGTCCATTCCCGCATCAGGAAGCAGTCAGCCTGAACGTACTTGGTATCTTCGCAACCGCCACCACCCACTGCAAAAACACTTTTCCCAAACGACGATCCCATCTTACTTTCTCAAATGGTTAGTCAGCACCCGAACATCACCCATGGTATTCCCCCACCCAATTTGCTTTACAGACAACGCCCTCGAGCAACAGGTGAATATATCGGGCGTATGTCCGAGGAAAGACCTTAAGGCCTTGGGGTGTATTGTCACCGCATTACTCAAAGTCAGGGCCGAAGAGGGAGCTAAATAAAGGAGCAGTGACCATAGAGCGGCCAACGTGGGTGTTCGTAAGTATTAACCGGTCGCTGTCCTCGCTTGGTGCTCTTGCTATGATAGGCTGGGATTGGGATTTGCTTTGGGTTTAGCATGCTTCGCTAAATGTACACAAGGAGACGAAACACAACCGGTTACACACTGGGCTGAGATCCTCAATTTATTGCAGCTCGGAGATCACCGTCACCTCCTTGCTTTGTCCTGGTTTAAGACTTGTCGCTGACGATTGTTGACATGCGGTTGCGGTTGCGTTTGTGAGATGGGACTATCAACTTGTGTCCTGCGGGAGCCTGCGGGGGCAAAGGCTGCTCTTCGGAGACGCATCGTGTTTTGATGTCGTTTGATGTGCATGAGCAAGCAAGTTGATAGAGAGATACGGTATTTCCGAGGACGTCGGCCCCCAAAGCCCACTTAGCGCGAGCAATGGAGGAGAGAGGAGCTAAACATGAATGTTGACAAAGTCCAGATATGCACCAAATATATAGGATCATCGCACGGAAAGTAGTGTTCCGTCAAAGAGCGATACGCGGATGGATGGGCCTTCAAGCTTTGTCACCTAAAGAATGCTGACATCCATTAAGACATACGCGGGCGTGCGGCATATGCTCAGGGCGCCGCCGTCACATACCCACACACACATCTCGCAACCTACCGGGCGAGTTTGAAGGGCCGTCCCTCGGAGCGGAATGTCTTATTGTACATGTATAGAGATATTTGAGCGCGAAGCTTGTTGGGGATTTGAAACCGGAGAAGAGCGCGAGCTTCTAGTGCTTCCAATAACAAAAGGTTATAGCATATCGTTGTCCCGGATGATGCCCGACGGACACGGTCGCGAATTGATAGATAGAGTTGTTCGCCTGGCTAATTTTCTTCTTCTTCCACAATGGACACGCCCATTCCGTAAGGGTGTCCGATAGAGGTTTTTCGAAAGGGAGCCAGGTCATTGAATGATGATGATGGCCATGATGGTTGCCACCGATTGAACGCGATGCGAAACTGACAGCACCGAGCTTAGCTGCATTTGAAAGAAGAACACACACACACATAGCACCTCCGAGGAACAGCGCAAGTGGACGAACACAGTGATATTGCCCACGATCCTACTCCCACGAACGTGCGTCAGTGGGAAGAAACAACGAATGATACGATGAGTTTACAAAGACTAAGACGCACTTCCATGTAATGGCCTCGCGTCGCGGCGCGGCGGGCTGAATGGTCAGAGAGATAACGAAGCGGATCAATCGCATAGCTACCACACTGGAGGTGTGCTATCTCCAGACGCCCACTTATAGGAGCCTGAAGCCGCCGGTTGCGATATCACAGGAGAACTCCAGGCGCGTATACGACAGCGGGATGTGGGGAAAACCTAAACTTACAGAGAGTTCAGCATCGTCTTCCAATGCCCGGGTGGCTAAAAGATGGGCTGTTTGAACTCTACGGTTGAAACTCAGAGCTCACCTCTTAAGGAATCGAGTTCGCAGCATCACGATATGTCAGGAGATAGCACCGCGTCTGCCGTTGAAATTCGAAGACTTTAGTGGAGGAACGACAGCTGTGAAGGAAGAAGTCAGAGATATATTTGGGTGGCAAGGGAAAAGATAGACTTTACGCAGCGGTATCTCCAGCTGCTATCTGGGGTTTAGCTTCTCCAAGATATCTGGAATGCCCCGAGATATGGGGCACAGCCCCAGTTCCTGGCCGCCTGTGGAGGGAGGTTGCTGGTTAAGGTGTCTTGAGAGCCCTAACAGTACAGGGACAAGGAAACGTGTGTAGCTCGGGCTATTTATCTAGTAGAGCCTCGCTGCGTCGAGGCGAACGCCGCTATTGTACGCGTCTCCTCCGAGTCTGGACCCTATGTGGATCCTCAAAGATGCGAGGTGCAGCATCTTGAGCCCTGTGCTAGCTGTGCGGAGGACACCAAAAGGTAATCCTCGAGTCTGGAGCAATCGAGAGGGGCTCATTCATATTCTGGATAAGGTACAAATCCAACATCAGAGTCATATAGAACTGATAGGTTCCCACGCGTGTAATTCAGTCTCTGAGACGCACCCTGTCGCTTTATCAAAGTTACCACTTCTCAAAATTGGGGTCTTAAGCATGAGCGTACACTCGAAACACACACCGTTACAGGTGATTCCAGGAGGAGCTGCGGGAAAGACAATCCCTGTGTTCTGTTTCGCAGACGGCAATCCGATATTTGAGCAAGATGGATGTGATTCTTCAATGGGCGTATGTGGGCAAGATGTGTCGAGTGCTTGCAGCGTAGTTTTCGATAGTGTATGACCATGTTGTTATCGATTTGTCGCGAAGTCTGATGCAGCGCACCCGAAAGATAGTACCGTGTCCATTATCCCCATGTCACTTTGAGAAGTGAGGATGAGGGTTCCTCGGCGCCGATGAGAGATAGAACCGTTGCATCACAATAGTCGGGGGGTACCCCAGCACTAAACGGGCACGGAAGTTACTCCTTCGGCGGTATAGGGCCGGTGTTCAGGATATGTGGGAAAGGAGGATGTGGTAGGTCCGTCTACAGAGCGGCCTGGCGTAGGCAGCTGAGTTTGAGGATGTGACAGAGGAACGACAACCTGTCAATGAGTATCGCAATGTCAGTAAGAATACTCTTCGTGAATTGTGCATCCAGGAACCGGACATGAAACGTTGCTACTTGCGCGATAAAAGACGGAAACGGACCTGAAATAACTTTGCAATATTTGCGTGAGCTGAGGCCTCGGAACGTGATCTCCGGCACCCACCTTTCGGTCCCTAATATAATATCACCAGAATCACGTGATAGACACGGCCACGTGCACACGCGTTGCCAACCACCAATCCACGTGGCGAGGAAACTTGGTTCATTTTCGAAGACCGCCTCCGCCATTTCTCGAACCACCACTCTCGATCCTTACACAGATAATGTCTAGCGCATCCACACCCAGCGGCTCACCTCTGCCGGTTCAGCCCCTCCACAACCCCTCACACGCAGCCAAGGTCGTCGTGCCACAAGCACCCCTCGGCAATGCAACAAACGCAAACATGGCACCAGGCATGGGTGCAAAGGCTCTTTTAGCGAAGAGGCTGGCAAGGAGCGTGTGAGTACAGTTCATTTTGTGTGCCATCCCTACTGATAGTCTTGCAAGTAATCCGACCTTTGTATCACCAACGGATAACCTCATGACACCCTGTTCGCAGAAGATCAGTGCAGCCAAGAAGAAGCACTTCACAAAGTAACTCCATTCACCCTCTGATACCTAAACACGGCTGAACACATTGTTGCAGGGGTGTAAAGCCTATGCCGCCACTCTTCTCTCAGAAAGAGACCGAGTCTCACTCTAGCGAAGACGAATCATCCGAGTCGGAGCCCAAGACGACATTAGTGAATGATGATGAAAATCCTTTCTAGTCTTTACCGGCTCCCGCTCGCTGTCGGCACCCATCTCATTGCCATTCGCCATTCGTTCTGTACGTTTATTTCAACGACTGCGTCGTTTGTATCATCATCTGTCCATCTCCGTCCAACCATGGTTGCGGTGTCTGTACATCAGGCTGTGCGATGCCAATCCACCTGTTCTCCAACGTCAGTAAGCTCTTACCATAAGCAGTCCTGCTTACCATTCACGAACAACAGCCTACTATTCAATATGGGATGTGTCTTGAATGGTACGACGTGAGCAGACATTCCCAAGATGTAGTGAAAGTATAAGTATCCCCACTGTGGTCGTGTCTCTTTATTGTATCTCGACACAGTGCATCATACTGGTCTTGCCAACCCAGAGCAGTCTCTAAGCAACCGACTGTTCGTAGTGCTGTGACAGGAGTAGAAGCTTAGCATGACAATCCCGTCGCCGACAGCTCGTGATGAACAATCGCCCTCATTGTGTCCGGGGGCTTGTACCATATCGGTCGCCGACCGCTTTGTATGGCGGGGTATCCCGGAGTTGCTTGATCATAATTAAATATAATAAAAGATTTATAAAAGACCGAGGGCAATGCAAACCGTAAATGAATAGCCAGTTGGATGACTGAACGTTTCAGATTCACGATGGCTTGAGCGGTGCAGTCTACGAAAGAAGCTTTCACTGCGCGAGCGCTGCGGCAGGAGTGCGGCGGGGAGTCTCTGCCGGAAACGTTTCTGCCTATGTGCATAACTTTCACTGTATATATGCATCTTACACAGCGGTCTCTCTGTACATCTCGGAGCTGCCAGAATGCATTCACGTATTATTTAACATATGAAATGCGATGCCTATGTCAGTCGGAACTCCCGCAAATGGCAGCATCACAGCACGGGCTGTGCAAGCAGCTAGCCGGTGGCTGGGGGCTAAACTTCAAGCGCTAAGTATAACTCCTTCTCAAGAGTGCTGTCGCACACGCCCATACCACCACCACGACACACTAATTTCTCTTCTTTCTCCTCACCGGCGCGACAGGCAAGGTCCTTCACGCTTAACGTCCGTTCTTACGACTTCAATAGCTACCAGTCATGGCCGAGGATAAACGTCCACCGTTGCCCTCCTTTAATTCGCAGTCCAGCGTTGGCGACCCTTTCTCTGATCGTCCACAACATTTGCACTTTCAGGAACCCGCTCCGAGTGCCTATTCGAGCACAGTCTCGCTCCCTCAAGAGTTTGGTGGCCGCCCTGGATACGATGATGATGATGAGATTGAGAAAGTGCCTTTGACTTCTGGCCAGGGCATGAGCGGTGGCTTATATCCACCAGGGTGAGTCTTCGAGTCGCTCGGAATAGCTACTCTTTTGCTCTGATGAAATACACTCTAAACGAGCTATGCTACAGTCCAGTGGATCCGACCGCATTCGGCGATCCATATGACCGTCCGTTGTCCACCGTATCCTCGACGAACGGTGTTGAGTCTGCCTGGAGACGGCGCCAAACGATCAAACGTGGAGTGACCCGAAAGGTCAAGTTGACAAACGGTAACTTCATCACCGAATATGCTGTCCCGTCGCCTGTATACAGTGCTATCGAGGGTAAATGGACCGCTGGCACCAGAACCACCGAATTCTCGTAAGCGGTACTTTCTGTCCACCCGACATGGTTCTCATGTTTCGATTCGGCGAATTACAGGCACATGCGGTACACCGCGGCTACGTGTGACCCGGACGATTTCAGTGAGGCTACGGGCTACTCTCTGCGCACGAAGATGTACAACAGGCAGACGGAGCTTCTTATCGCTGTCACTTCGTACAACGAGGACAAGACGCTCTACGCGCGTACGCTGCATGGTGTTATGCTGAATATCCGTGATATCTGCAAGACCAAGCAATCCAAGTACTGGCGTCGCACTGCAGAGGAGGGTGTGCCTGCATGGCAAAAAATCACTGTGGCACTCATTATTGACGGTCTGGAGGCGATGGATAAGACTGTGCTGGATCTCTTGGCAACTGTCGGTGTTTATCAGGATGGTGTGATGAAGAAGCAGGTCGACGGAAAGGATACTGTCGCACATATCTTCGAGGTGAGGAAGGCTGATGTGAGATATAGGTAGCGGACATACTAAATCAATGTGCGCCTACAGTACACGACGCAATTATCGGTTGATGCCACGCCGCAATTGGTCGTCCCTCAAGGCGAAGATCCGAACAACTTGGTCCCTGTGCAGATCATTCTTGTTATCAAGGCGAAGAACCAGAAGAAGATCAACTCTCACCGTTGGCTCTTCAATGCCATTGGCAGGATGCTCGAGGTATGAACACTTCTCATTTCCCCGTTTCTCCTATCTCATATCTCGACAGCCGGAAATTTGTGTGCTTATCGACGCCGGCACAAAGCCAGGACGCAAGTCGATTTACTACCTCTGGGAGGCTTTCTATAACGATCCTCATTTGGGAGGATGCTGTGGAGAGATTCATGCCATGATTGAGGGAGGCCGGAAACTCCTGAACCCGCTCATTGCGGCCCAAAACTTCGAGTACAAGATGTCGAACATCTTGGATAAACCACTGGAGAGTAGCTTTGGATACGTCTCGGTGTTGCCTGGTGCCTTCTCGGCATACCGATTCCGTGCTATCCTTGGCCGACCTCTAGAGCAATACTTCCACGGTGACCACTCACTCGCCGACCGTCTTGGACCCAAGGGTATCTACGGTATGAATATCTTCACGAAGAACATGTTCTTGGCCGAGGATCGTATCCTCTGTTTCGAGCTTGTCGCAAAGGCCAACGATAGGTGGACCCTCACCTACGTTAAGCCTAGCAAGGCCGAGACGGATGTGCCCGAGTCGGCTGCTGAGCTGATTGGTCAACGCCGGCGTTGGCTGAACGGTTCCTTCGCTGCATCGGTGGTAAGCAGCAAATTTCAATTTTTAGCTCGTTTGGAGTTAGTTTCTGATTTTGCCGAACAGTATGCCCTTGTCAATTTCTTCAGGCTCTATCAATCCGGTCATGGTCTCATCCGCATGTTCTTCTTCCACGTGCAGGCTGCAGTGCGTTGTTTCTGCCCTTTATCGCAGAAAGTTGACTGAATAGAAGTTTAGTACAATATCTTCTCTCTGATTTTCACTTGGTTCTCCTTGGCAAATATCTGGTTGACGTTTAGTATCATCATCGATCTCCTGCCTTCACAAGGTATCCATATCTTCGGGACTAATGCTATCGTAAGTCTCTACTTGCCTGTTTGTGAAACCACGCTCTGACCGCCCATCTAGACCCACTGGGTCAACTTAGTACTGAAGTGGATCTACCTGGCATTCTTGGGGCTGCAGGTGTGATCGTTCGTTCATATACCTTGAACTTGGGGCTCACGAGTCCTAGTTTGTCCTAGCGCTGGGAAATCGACCAAAAGGAGAACGAGGAGCGTACACTGCAACACTCTGGTACGGTAACTCAACTGTTTGCCTCAGCAAATGCTCACCCATTCTTTCAGGGTATATGCTATTTTGGCGATATACTTGCTGGTCTGCTCGTTCTGGTTGACTATCGTGGCATTTGAAGTATGTCGCATAGTCACCGCTTGGTTACAGCTACTAAGCTTTGAGGATATAGGCGGTTCCTGCTCAGCTGAAAGGACAGACTCTCTCTCAAACTCTCATCAAACTCTTTAAACCACCAATCGGTTCTCTTATAGTTGCGGGAGTGTCTACATTCGGTGAGTTGTTAAAATATAGCTGTTTTTGGCATCTCCTAATTTCCCCACCCAGGTATATACTTCTTTGCCTCATTCCTCTATGTATGTATCTTTTACACGTTTTCTCTTCGACATACAACTGAACTCTCTGACAGCGTGATCCCTGGCACATGTTCTCGAGCTTCCTCCAATACTTGTGCTTGGCGCCGAGTTTCACGAATGTTTTGAACGTATATGCGTTCTGTAACTTGCATGACGTGAGTTTGACTACGCAACCTCGTCTGCATCTAAATTTCTCATATCATCACAGGTCTCGTGGGGTACCAAAGGTAGCGATAAAGCCGAGGCTCTACCCTCTGTCTCATCGAAGAAGGGCAAGACCGAGGAAGCCGTAGTGGAGGAAGCAACCAGGAATAAAGAAGATCTCGACGCTCACTTCAAGGAGACTGTTACTCGTGCTGTTACCAAGCTTGAGGTCAAGGAAGTCGTTGAGAAACCCACGATGGACGATCAGAACAAGACTTTCCGTACCCGCCTTGTAGCCTTCTGGATGTTGTCCAACGCTGGACTGGCGGTGATGATCGAGAATTTGAACGGCTTGGAAACCGGCAACGAGGCTAAGGACGATGCGAATCTTCAGCATAAGCAAAACATCTATTTCTCTGTCATCTTGTACTCGACGTTCGGGCTTGCCGCAGTACGCTTCACCGGGGTAAGTCACTCTCCACTTTGAATCATATAGCCGGTTTCGCTCATGTCTCTCGTTTTGCAGTGCTTGTGGTACTTCTTCAAGCGTAATTTGTTCCGTTGCTGCCGCAGGAACTAGATTGGCTATACGCTGACGTGTCATGAGGATTTCTGGATGATTTCATTTTACTTCTTGTGGGAATACCTGGATTGGGACATTTTTATGCAGATATCTTTTGGGAAACCTACTAGTTTTGCCCCCCATTCGCATTTTTTGTTATCGCTGCTGAACTATCATTTATCGTATATCCTTTCTCAATCTCTTGCATTGGTTTCGGTGCATTCAGGACTATTTAGATCTGCTAGCAATTGGCCTGAGATCCTTTCTCTCCTGTGATAGAGAGGTGTCTCTCGGCTGTCTGTAATTGACCGTGATTCAGACCGTGACATGAACCCGGGATTTCTTTGTCCGGGTCTCCGAGCGCACAGGTATATGAAGTAGCACATATCTGTCTGAAGACCCTTCGACGCCTTCGATCCTTCCACGTTGCGCAAGGGGTACTAGAACCATGTCGAAGCCTGCCGTCGTTTTGTATCAGTGAGTCTCCCTATCTCAGACATAGCCTACCTGCCTTTCGTTTCGTCTGCTGACTTTGTTTCACACTACGTTAGTTATGATGCTTCACCATTTGCTACAAAGGTTAAGAACATGTTGGTTCTCAAACGAATTCCACATAAGCGAGTAGAGGTGACTTTTCCTCCTACTACTATAGAGAGCAAACGTTCAGCTCATTCTAACTTGACATTGTCAATAGGTGTCTACGATACTTCCCCGGCCTGAACTATCCGAGCTACTCGGTGTGACCTACCGTCGCATACCAATCCTAGCCATCGGGAGCGACGTATACTGCGATACTAGTCTCATAGCTTCCGCACTAGAACGTCGTTTCCCGCCTTCCGAGGGCTACGGAACTTTATTCCCTCCTAGAAAAGGCGGTGGGAAGGCAGACACTGGATTGGTGAAAGCCGTTTCGGTATACTGGAGCGACAAAGTCGTCTTCCCGCTGGCAGCACAAAGCCTTCCGTACGATCGGTTCGACGCCAAATTCCTTGCAGACAGAAGTGCCGTGAGTGTGACGAATCGTTGAATCTAAATCATATACCATCAGGTTAACTTGAAAGAGCCCTTTCAGTGGATGGGTGCTAAAATCGACGCGAAAGCCCTGAGTGCCAGGCAAGCCTCCCGCACAAGCGCAATTTCCTCTCACCTGGTGAGTCGTAATGCATGATGATGGGCCGTCACCATGCCCCCTTTTAATGATGAATCTATTCCAGATGTTGCTGGAAGAAGAACTTGCCGACGAGCGTGAATGGGTTTTAGATACCGAAGGCCCGAGCCTGGCCGATGTATCTGCCCACTTCGTTTTCTCATGGATGCGCGTATTCAAGAACGTCAAGGAGATATTTGACATGACCGTATTTCCAAAGAGCATCGCGGTAAGTCCTCTGAGTACGTAGTCGGCTAAGACAAGTAGGTTCTAAACTTGGTTGTTGCCTTCTCAGTGGCTTGACCGTGTGTCAGAGTACCTTGCCCGCACTCAGAAGCAGAACGTTGCGGCCTTTGAGACATTAACAGGCAAAGATGCGGCCCATTTGATCTGCTCCTCCCCTCATGAAGACGACGCCTCTGTGGGGTTTGAAAGCGTGGATGCCAGCCGCCTAGGTCTGAAATTGGGAGAACTGGTGTCCGTCGTGCCTACAGATAATGGTAAGCTGCTCTACCCCTCCAGAATAACCTGATTCACCTCTGCTTCTAGGTAAAGTACCAACTGAAGGGCGTCTGCTTGCATTGAGTCGGTTGGAAGTTGTGATTGAGACCAAAGGGTCAGCAGGGACTGTTCGATGCCATTTTCCTCGACTCGAATTTATGATACAACCTTCCACCCAGGAAGGGGCAAAGCTGTAATATCTACTTGCATAGATTTGTTTCGGATTTTCTGTCTCCAGCCAAGTCGTTCAAATCAATTATTAATGTTAATCGTAATCAACCGGGCCAGAGATCTTCAATTTCTGTAAGGTTAGGGTTGGCGTGCCTGAGTCGCGCGGTCACCCAGCGTCTATCCAGCATTCCTCCACCGGCGACAACTGGCATTCCAAAGCTTGCAAGCTACTGCAAGCATGTCCACACCCGCTGCTCCTGCAAGGGCGGCCAATGCCCCGCAAGTTGCTGGCGAAGATGAAGGCTCGTCGTACAAGACTTTCATAGGAGTAGCCAAGGTGGGTTGACCATCATCTGTCCTCGAGCGTTATTTAATGACAACCTCTCAGCAAATGTTCATAGGATGGATCATAATGCAAGTCGGTAAGTCCAGCCAAAGCAATTTGCAAGGCTGCTGTTGATCTTTACTTCAGTGACTAGATTCTTCGCTTCTAAGACTACTCCTACTGCTCCTCCACCGGTGTCGCCTCCGTCTGTTTCTGGGGATGGTTCTCAGAGTACCGGTGCCAGTGCAGCTAATGCTCCGATACCACTGACTCAAGCATACCCGGCATGGCCTCTTGGGATCCCTCTTGCTATGCATGTCTACCTGACGACTTCACCCTACCCGGATGTCTTCTCTCGCAAGTACGACGAAAGCCTTCCACACTTTGTCTGGGACAATATCACGTTTGGAGACTGGTCCGACACAAGGATCGTAGAATACGAAGTGAATCTTCCGGAAGTAAGCTTGTCTTTTGGCAATGTATAGTGTTTCGTGTTAACTTTTGTCTACAGTCCGTGCAGCATAATGGGTCCATGTGGGCCGACATCTTCCTTGTGAAGGATGGAGCAAATCCTGATCCGTCCAGTCCGCAGTTCGACTTGAGCTCTGTACACCATGGCAGGAAATGTGAGGTCAATTATATTTGTGAAATGCCGGGCAGCTGACTTATCTTATGTCAGTGTTGACTCGATATCTGCCTAAGTCAAAGGTCAGGAAAGAGAAGAGTCTCATTGGGTCGCATGAAAGTGAAGTAGACAAGGAAGCAGAAGAAGAGGTTCGAGTCATAACGTGCACGCTCGTCTTCCTCGCTGACCCCACATATAGCCTCAAGCAGATGTGATTGTGTCTCACTGGCACAAGGTAGTTTCCTAGTCATCTGATGTCTGTCCTCTTACTCATTTCCTTTCAGAATGTTACTCTGGCTCTAGTTTCAGATGCATCAACTATACCAATAAACCAGCTATCTCAGCCTGTCGCTCAATGTAGGTGCTGTACCCGGGAATCTGCAATGCATTCTTACTGTGAAGACAGATGTCACTCTACTTCCTGAACGCGACATCACTGGCACCAAGGGTTATTATAGACCAATTCTTTTCCCTAATGACTTTTGGCATCTTCGATCACAATACGTTGAAATCAATACGACAACGCCCACTCTCCCTCTCCAATTCACCTTCCAACCCATGTCGTACTGGAAGTTCCAGATGTTTGCAACCATGTCTTACAGCTTCCAGGAGGCTGCAAAACAGCAAGGCTCAGCATCCGGCGCCGAGATGGATGAGATCAAACGAATGCTCGTGGAAACGAACCCTTGGTTCCTCGGTATCACAGCGCTCGTCAGCATGCTTCACGTCGTGTACGAATACCCTCATCAGAAGTCGATATCTGTGCTTACTCTTCCGCAGCTTCGAAATGTTAGCGTTCAGTTCCGACGTCTCGCACTGGAGAAAGAAGCAAGAACTTGTTGGTGTTTCCGTAAGGTGTGTATTCTTTCCAGCGCTTGTGTCGAATTTGAAGTTTGTCTGATATACTACGTTCGCCCACAGGACGGTACGTCATACTCGAATAAGAACTTCGGTCACGGTTAATTTAAGACTCCCCACTTTTATAGATCGTTACAAATGTTGTCGTCCAGATCATCATCTTGCTGTACCTCATTGATAACAATGAGCAAACAAGCTGGATGATTCTCATGGGCTCCGGAGTTGGGGTGCTCATTGAAGCATGGAAGGTAACTGCCGAAATGATCCCTTTCATAGCCACTACTATCCAACTATCGTTCAATAGATTACCAAAGCTGTGGACATCAGTCTCGTCGCTGCGCCTGCGGGATCCATTCTCCCTTATAAGATTGATATCAAAGGTCCGTTTCGAGTTCGCAGTCCTTTTCCGTTGACCTCGGACACTTATTCAAACCATTGTTCTTCAGACAAGCACGTGTTAAGCGTGGATGAAAAGAAGACCCAGGAGTATGCTCATTCTGTTCCGTTTGTGCCCTCCGCTTATTGATTCCCGCCCTCCAGATTTGATAAACTGGCGTTCCGTTACGTGTCCTACGTTGCCATACCATGCTTGGCAATCTACACTGTCTACTCGCTGCTCTATGAGACTCACCGTGGATGGTATTCTTTCGTGATCTCTACATTGACTTCCTTCGTCTATATGTTTGGATTCGTAAGTGCTTCGCATCATTGCCCTTGCTTCAGAGTATTGAATACCTATTTCTTTAGGCACAACTAGTACCTCAATTAATCATCAATTATAAACTGAAGGTCAGTGCTATCATGCATCAGTACAGCCACGTAGACTTACGTAGCCCCTCAGAGTGTCGCTCACATGCCGATGAAGGCGATGATTTACAAGACACTGTCGACTGTTGTAGATGATTTTTTCGCGTATGATTTCACTGATACTTGGTCAGTCGTGGCGGCGGCTCATGTGTTGTTTATAGATTTTGCATCAAGATGCCCATCCTGCATCGATTGGCATGTTTCCGCGACGACGTTGTATTCTTGATCTTCCTTTATCAGGTATGCAGCCGTGTGCCTCGGCTTCCCACCCGCGGCAGTACTAACCATTCTCGTAGCGTTGGATATACCGGATTGATCCCAAGCGAGTGAACGAGTACGGTCAGGTGATGGGGTCAGACGCCGACGCCGTTGCGGAGAAAACGAGTGAGGGTGCGACAGAGACGAAGAAGAACAAGTGAACGGCGATTTCTCGTCAACAGGTCGTGCGGTAGGGTACTGCGGCCGGAACAAGTATTCTGTCGTTGCATTGGAGCGAGCCTCATCAGATCTATCTGAGGGCGTGGATGGTAGACGAGGGGCAAAGAACCCAGTAGGCAGGTAAGTTTCGAGAGGATGCTGTAATAGTACCACTTTCTGCCGCTGGGCTCTGACGTGTTGGATATGTCAAAATCACATTTATCCTTTGTTGCCTGGGTTGGGGATATACGCATGCAGTCGTTGGTCCAGTGACTCTCTGGTGACCGCAAGTGTACGTATATTCGCTGCAGCTGAGAGAATAAAATACTGTTACTGGTCGAGAGGGGCCAGCCACTTTTCCGGACCGGAGCCAGGCGTGGTAAAAATTTCGTACACAGCTGCTCCGTTCTGTCTCAACTTGACTTGTATGTAACCGCTAAGGGCACCGCCGCCGCCCATCTCTTTCACCACCGTCCATCACCATCTGAGCACAGACCAAACTCATCCCCGCAGCCTGCATTTACTTGCTCGCCATGGTCCATAGTGGCCAGTCGTCGAGTAACGCCTGTAAATGTCTCAACGTGCGCATACACCAATTGCCTCCGCCGAGCCCTCCGACGGAGCAGACGTCGGATCGCACATTTCTCTTGATCTATGTAGGAGATGAGGGCATCGAAGTGGTGAGTATAAAATAGACGTGCAAGTCTTCAATATTTGCGACGGTTGCCTTGCTCACTGTGCCTTGCCTGTGGCCTACAGGTCCACACGCAGTTAACCCTTAGGAGCAAAGGCCCCCGATCAGAACACAAGCAGGGCGAATCTATTCAACCCTTCCGTTACGTATCTCTTACTTGCTTGATCTGTCAAACCCTGGTCTACCGCGTTGCGCAAATAAATACGCCAGACGTGGAAGGAGGGGAAGGCCCCGTTATCCCAAGTGATGAATGGGCAGAGAGCGATGTATTGAAGAGTGCGAGTGGCTGGATTGAATTGTCTAAAGACTTGCTGGTGAGTTCCGTTCTCTTTACTTATTCAGGCACGGTCAATCCATCGGAGGCTGGTTAGCAATACCCCTCGGCTCGGCGCCTCGAGAAAATCAACAGACGCATACAGAGCTGACTTTTTGTCTCTATATCAGGACGAACAAGCTATACAAGTAGCTCAAGCTTCTCCGCTGCATTCGAACACATTTCGTGTAGTTTTACCAGCAACAAGACCGTCCGGGACATCCAATGTACCCGAACTTGCATCACTCACCCCCCCAGCGACCCCTCCCCCATCCGATACTACACATACCATTCTTCCGGCGTTGCCTGCTTTGTTCCCCCCACCTCCTTTCACCTCAGGTCATCCTGTATTCTCCCACTTATCTTCAATTGCCTCCGCAGAATCGGAGAAATTACGTACCTCTGCGGAAGAATATCTCAAGAAAGTTGTTGCCGAGAAAGTTGCCGAACTGGATACAGCTGAGGCAAAACTGAAGAAGGACGTGGAAGATCTTTGGATGAATTTTAGAGGTATCATTGATATAATCTCCGGAAAGGGTGCATCTGAACAGAAACAGCCTGCAACAAGGAAGCGCAGCAGTAGCAAATCTGGAACGGGCCATGTGCTTAATGGGATGGCAGCGTCAGTACGTGTAAACGATTTCGTTCCTGTGCAAGGACCCCGCCAAAGGATATCCTCTCCGCCATTCGCCAATCCTGTCGTTTCTGCTCTGTCTGCTTCCCTGGCGACCTCATCTTTCCATCATGCAATGGCTCGACTTGAAGAACAAGGTTCATCTTCTCGATCGCCTGTACACTCAACTGGGACGTCTAGTCCTACTCGTGCGATATCCCCTTCTACTGCTTCCTCGAGGACGTTAGGCATGCCTATCAATGGCGAAGCAGAGATACGAGAAGCATATAGGCGCAACATGAACGAGTCTTTGGACATTGCCACCAGTTTCAAGTATATGGTAGATATTGGAGCACATATGGCCGCCGCTCACACTGAGCCTCGCGCTGAGATCCCGGAGCAAGTGGAATCTCCCGAACCTCCTAGTCCAAGTACAAGCGCACTCCCTCGTGGACGTTCCCCTCGAGCAGGCAAGAGTGCCTTCAAAAAGCCGAAAACCGATGGCGAGTCTGTCTCTTCGAAAGGTAAAGGATCACCCGCCCAAACAGGACGTGAAAGGAGTTTGCCGAAGGATGGACCAACTCCGAAGGGCAAGAGGAAGGTAACATTCGATGTTCAGCCCGATGTGGCAATCATTACCAACGAGGCCCCGGTTGAAGACACTCCTAGGCCCCTTGGGTCCGAAGGTTCGTGTCTAATTCCTTGCGGATACTACTCCCACTCATCAATTCCTATACAGAGGCAGTCTTTGACATGGACAACGAGCTGATCGGTGATAGCACGGAAGCCGCTGTCCCAGTGTCATCACCTCAGCCTACTGCCACTGCAGAGCCTGTATATACCGGTCGCCGTCTATCGCGCGTTCGGCCCACTAGTATGTCCGGGCTGCCATCATCTTTTTCCACGTTGCGCCCAGCTTCATTGCCTTTGCCTTCCGCCTTACGGGCCCGAATGTCCTCGGAGACGGTGGATGACCGTTCTAGAGCACATAACATACGCGGATCAGTGCTGTCTACCATCGAAGAAGGCGATAGCAAGCGACGTGGAATGGACGAGGTACTCAACTTCGAACAAGAACAGGTGACCGACCCTCGTGAGGCAGAAATTCTGAAACTAGTTGCAGCAAGTACACCCAGTCATAGGAGCGCATGGAAGAAGAATAGCGCAGCTTGGCAAACCTTCGTTAACCGACAGAAGGCACTTGATAATCAAAGGAACTCTATACCTGAGGAGGATGAATCCTCAAACGCTGAGGGGTCCGCATATTACGATGAATCTGAAGATGACAGCGGCCTTGAAGATGAAAATAAGGGTGAGTTCTATACAGTATTTGCGGGCAGTTTAATTCATACATACCACGCAGATCAATGGTCGAATAATGATACGATTGCACGGTCGCTTCCCATTCCGATTGGGCCGTTAGGAGCCAATGGGAAGACTTTCGGTTTACCTTCTTTCCAACCGAAGACTTCACTCTCTGACAGACCTGGAATCCTTGTCCCACCCCTGGACAAGGTCTCCGCTGCTGCTATGCGTCGTGCATCATATGCTGAGAGAGACCGTCATCGATCCGTCGATCCTGGGGCGCTTGACTTCACAGCAGAAGATGACGATGATGCCGACGAAGACGAAGACATGGAGATGGACCAGGAGGTCGGTAGCAAATCGAGACAGCGGGCCCTCAAGATCCTGCAGAAGCGCAGCGAGATTCCTCCAGATAGTGCGTCCTCTTTCTTTTCATTCGTACACTTCGACCTGAATGTTTCCCTCACCGCAGACATGTGGCGAAGTCTCGCCTGAAGATTCAACTTTCAACTTGCGACGTGGTTAATGACAACTGTCGAATAATACCCTACGTTTATCTAATATCAGCCTCAACGATGTTGTGTTATCATCTTGTAGCGAATTGTCACTTGGGACTTTATTCTTCCACATTGCTCTCTATTAGCGCTATGTTCTGTTCTCGACCTGTACATACTGTATGTGTACCGTTATCACGAACTGCCATCGTTTCGTACTGAGTCGCAAAGTTTTACCCTAAGTACTAGTTAGTAGTTTGTAGCAATTTTCCTTTGTCTTTCTCGTCGAATACGATAATTCACGGTTTTATAGTAAAAGATAGTTGATTGTTGATTTTTTTCATATAGTCAGGAGACTATGGATTTGTTCTAATATTTCTTCATTTAACAAAGTTCACGCCTGTCGTGGGATTATACGGGCGCCTTCTCAGCCCGGCCCAACTTCTAGCCTGAGTAAGCTCAGGCGTACCCCTCTTGGACATGCACTGGCATATGATGTATGTCGCAGCATACATCCAGGATTCGTGAGGTGTATACGGCACACATTGCATGCTACAGCAAAGTCCAAAGAACATCACTATACACTACCTGCTTCAAATCTTTCACTTTGCATCATCACCAATTTTGCAGTTTATCTTGACCCATCTGATCCAGATATCAGCCCACTTATAACAGTGCCACCGGAACACACTATTGACTGGATTATTGAATATTCTAGATGCCGCCTGCTCGTGGTAGCAGACCTACTGCATTTGAAGTGAGCTTTGGGCCCGGTGAAGTGCGGCCTGGGGAATCCACATCCCTCAACAATCGCCGTCCTGAGGCAGCAAATAGCTCACCCTTTCGCAGGCCGAATGAGTCCTCTCCATCCCCTGCTCAATTGCACGCATCAAATCCCAACAATCGCTATGCTATACCGCCATCCCGTCCTCCAAATTCAGCGGCTGATCCGTTGAGATCTACAAGCACTCACGAGAAACGCAAGAACGACGATGTTTATGAACCTGCCAGTGCTAGAGTGAGTATATTGTTGTGCAAATCGTGGATTACCACCAACATCTTTTCAGTCTGGAAAGCGGCCAAGACCACACAACGATCCTGGTACGTCTAACCATCGTCGCGTGGTACAGAATTTAACAAGCGTTGTAGTACCCCGATACAACCCAAATGAAGACGAATACATGGAAGAAGAAAAGAGGCCTGTCATCCACGGCGAGGACTCTGTAGACAATGCGGGTTCTCACGAGAAGCCTATTCGGCTCTTGAGCAACTTCACGATCTTCGATCCGAAGCAAGGATTCGCGCTAGTGCCACTTACGGTTGTGAATGAAGGCAATAATCGGGAAATCGAAGCAGTTGGCAATGTTTCTGCCGTCTTTGCAGAAGAAGATGCCGGTCAAGAGGCAGACTATGTCGATGGCGCCGAAAATACAAACGAGGAGCAGAGGCTGCAACGCATAAGGACAGCTGCAATCCTCCATTACACCATGAATTATGGCGATGCAGACGAGTGCGTTGTTCTTCCACCATCTTCGGAGTAGAGCACTGAATATGTGAAGACCAATGTACATTGAGACACCATTTGCGTGGTATATACTTCGGGGGCCGTCTCCCACATACAAGCGAATGTACTACGATTTTTACAAGCCGCATCGCACTGCACAGCTCATCATCTCCTGGGCACAAGAGAACCAGACAGATGGCTATAGGGCGTTCGAGGAACGATTTCTGAGAACGCGTGACGAGCAATTGGGTATGAAACTTACCAGAGATCATATACAAGCCTCCGTAGAGTATCTCTACTCCCTTTCGTCTCATCTCATCTGACTTATATTTCAGGCATCAATAATATATGAAGTCACCGCAAACGAGGCATACCAGGAGGCGGCGAAAACACCTTTGGTCACTGAGTTGCTTCGTGACAATCGTATGGGACATCAAGCACGCAAAACGGGTGCGAGGGTGAACCGTCCTGTTGCTCCCTTCCAATCATATACTGGAAATGTTGATCTGCAAGTTCTGCAACCGGTGAATCAAAAACGGACCACTGTCACGCATCTTGTTTCTCAGTTATCCTCTGGTCTCTTCCGTGAGAAACTCCTTGTCGTAGCGCCTCCTCCTCGGTACAAACACACAAACAAACGGAAAGAGATCTATCGTAGGCTCTTGAAATTCCTCAAGGAAGCAAATCGCGTTCAAAGAAATATCGAATTCCCTTCTCATGAGCGCCTTCGCGACGTGTATTGGAAGCTGGTGAAGGTGAATGGGGTGGAGTATAGAGTCAGTCTGTAATACATCTGTCTAATGTGAGCTGGCTTATGACTTGGCTCGTAAATAAGGTTGGCGATGTCGTTGTCGCTCCCGCTGGTCAGTATGAAGGGCGTATGCAATTACCTATTCCCAACACCGTCACCGAAGACGCAGTGTCCGAGCGGCGCACTATGGCTGACTACTTCTGGTGCGTCTTAGTTTATTATATAATGTAATCGGGCTTGATTTAAGAAATGTAGGTTCGGAAGAATCGTTTCCATCAACCAGCGCGGTAGGACCGCACATATTCAGTGGTTTGAACACGCTTCAAAAACGCTTCTACAAGAGTATGATTTATAACTCTTCGTCACAGGCGGCAGGACTCACTCCACATACTAGGATTCATGACCCACAGGAGCTGTTTATGACTGAGATCTGTGACACTCTCGAGCTTCGGCTTATTGTGGGCAAGGTCAACGCGCGTAGATGGGATAGGCCCTTGAGTGAATCAGAACGAAGACACCTTGATCCCTTGGACTTTTTCTATAGGTCAGTCCCCACGTCTATCTATGTTGTATTCCGAAGGTTATATGCTCTCTTGCATATCAGCTTCACTTATAATCAAAAGACTGGCTCATTCACATCCATGGAACAAGTTGAAATCCCTTTGAACGATTTACGGGGTATCTCCTGTGATGTTTGTCTCAAGGCGTCGGAATTGGATACGCAGAATCATGCACAACTCTTGGGGGTTCACGGTTCTGTAGCGGGGGTTGCCCTTCGTGGTACAAACTATCATATCAACGATTTCGCTCTGGTCAGGTCAGATTCTGGCGCATGTATTATCGGCCAACTGCTGGACATCAAAGAGGTATCGAGGCGTGGCCCACTCACGGCTACCATACAAGTTTTGGGAAGGATGAATGAACTGCTATCCAAATATCCCCACAAATTTCTCAAAGACGAGGTCAGTAGTTCTTGGTTTCGCCGGCAATGACCTATACAATTGATGCGATTTTTAGCGCCACCTTTTTCTGACCGACTCTGTGATGGATATTGGCGTGGATGATCTTATAGGACCTTGTAGGGTTGTGAACCATAATACCTACCCCGACGTTGTCGAATGGCTTGCGTTGTCCCCCCATCACTTCTACGTGACTTACCACTTCCCTTCGATTGAGGTAACAGACTGGGAAACCCGAACTGCCCTCACTGAAAACAATGCCAAGAGGCTGGAAGTATGCAGTCTTTGCTACACGGAAGATCGTGCTCGGACGTCCAAGTTGAAAGAATTCCTGAAAGGCAGAGCTGAACGACCGCTGCGTACCTTCGACCCTTTTGGAGGTGCGGGTACGTTCGGGCTGGCGATGGAAGAATCGGGTTGCATGAAGTTAACACACGCGGTGGAGATTACACCATCAGCCGCCAAGACTTTGAAGTAAGTTGATACCCACTTTGACAAAATACCAAACTGACACTTCCCCCACGTAGAGAGAACTCTCCAGATACGGTGGTTTATAACCAATGTGCGAACGTAGTCCTACAGTATTCGATTCGCGCAGAAAAACAGGGTGTCGACAAGGTAAAAAACCCTCTCAGTATCGGCAATAAACAGCCTCTGCCACCTCCTCCGCGACAGGGCGACGTGGATTGTATTGTAGCAGGGTTTCCCTGGTAAGAATCACTCCCAGCGACACGTGCTACATGCACTAGACTAACCACTATTCATATAGTCAACCGCACTCGCGACTAAACATGTTCCAGAAAGCGAATGACCGCAAAAGTCATTTGATACTGAACTTGCTCTCGTGGATCGATTATTTGAAGCCGGCATACGGGTTTTTTGAGAACGTAAGAGGGTTTTTGACATACAATCTCAATGCGGTACAAGTAGACCAGTACCGTGTAGAAGGTGGTATTGAGATGGGTGGACTCAAGTTTTTTATACGCGCACTGCTGGCAATGGGGTGGGCATACTTAGTCGATGTATAACGTCTCCTTTGCTGACCTTGCCGTTCACCGTTTGGCAGGTATCAACTCAGATTTTGCCTTTTGCAAGCGGCTCACTATGGCGTGCCTCAAGCTCGCGTCCGATTCTTCCTCGTCGCTGCACGTTTGGGATACCCCTTACCTGAACTTCCTCAGCCTTTGTACCACTTTCCTCTCAAGGACTCCATGGAGATAAAGTTCCCTCATGGCCTCTCAATCCGACCTATCGACACCCAGGATGGAATTGCCCCGTTCAATTTCATCACTATTGACGATGCAATCAGTGATCTACCTAGGTTCGACTGGTGAGTCCTTTCTTGTACACATATCCCAGACAAATTCGACGTTGATATTGACCAGGGCCAATCCTGGGGCCCCCAGAGAAAAGCCCCGCAAAGACCCACAGGATCCACACAAGATAATCCCACTCGTAGTATGTGATCGTACCAAGGCATCCTGTGGCATCTCACGAAGTGGATACCATCATGAACCGCGCACCCTTTTCCAACTAAAGGCCCGAGAGCCCAAGAATAGGTACATGGAGGATGAGGACGACGTGATCGATCTACAACATATCACGAGAGTTTTAAAAGAAGATGTCGTAGAGCGGTATGTACAGTGGTATCTATTACGGCATCCATATGGAATCTGATATGTGTTCGATTGCATTTCAGGGTCGTCGCTATCCCATTACGTGCGAAGGCCGACTACTCTGGTACGGGCACTCACATGAGCACATTGAATCTTTTCTCACTATTTGCTTCTCAGCCTTATTTGATGCGAAGTTCCGGCACCTGTGGGAATGGCAATTTTCTGATCCTAAATCATCTATCGCCAGGTGTGGCTATCGGCCAGGTTTGTTTGTATGCAGTCTGGTCAAAGTATTTGAATCTGATTTGTACGCCTGCAGGTTTTTATGGTAGACTGGATAAAGATGGGTGGTTTCGGACGACTGTCACGAACGTCGAACCTACGGCCAAGCAATCCTGGGTCTTGAATCCTTATGTGAGTTCCTTTCTCCATTCAAACGTCAAATAGTAACAATCGTATCGAAGTGCAAACGCGTAGTTACAGTACGGGAGCTGGCAAGATCACAAGGGTTTCCTGATCATTTCAAGTTCCACTGCGTTACCGATGATATTGTCAAGACGGTACGCATAACTGATTAATGCTTCGCTGCGTGCTGGGTCTCATCGTTATGTCGTAGATGCAACGCGAAATAGGGAATGCCGTGCCATGGCCTATAGGCGTTGCATTGGGTCGCGAACTGCGTGAAGCCTTGTTCAAAAAATGGCTCAAGGACAAAGAGAACCCGCAGATGATTGACTAATATATCAAACGAGTACAATCCACATGTATTCTCTTCTAGTTGGCTCGTTCTGAGCGATGACTGGATGGTGCAAGAACGAAAACGTAACTGATCTCGGATGTCAATAAGCCGGATGATACACAGTATGATATGCAAAAGTGCGCGCTAGTGCAAGGTTAGCAGACTTTGCGGGGGTAGGCGTTGCATGGGGTGGAAGGTGATGCAAGAAAATTTGGAGGTGTATTAGCTGGAGCGAATCCTACTGCCCCATGTTCTCATCCTCCGTTACTTCAAACCCGACCCACACCACCTCTGAACAACTATTACATCCAACCAAATGCTGACCCCGCTCCATATCGTTCTCCCTGATGATATATCGTCCTCCGCATCGACAATCGTACGCCCAGGTGATTTCCTCCCCAGAGTCTTCAATCTCGGTAAACTCCTCTAAAGACACGACCTGTGCTGGTCTCGGTCCCCCTGAGTATACCGCACGAGTAGCATCGAACTTGGCCCGCAGTTCGGAAGAAGAGAGGATAGAGTATGCCTTCTTGAGGAGATCTATGTCTATGTTCGGCGTTCCGTTACGTCGTTTGTCAGGATGATGAAGTAGTAATGCACGGTGGTATGCTTGTTTTATTTCAGATGACGATGCAGTTCTTGCCACGGATAAGACCGCATAGTAATCGGTTTCCTGAGATGCATCCAGTGTGTGAAGTCAGAGAGCAAGGAGCGACAGGGAGCGACAGGTCAAACCTGTTCAAACAGATAGGCGCTGAATTAAAAGGCGCTGAATAAGTTTTAGCTACACTTGGAGACGTTGCTTCTAGTATGATGTCTAACTGTATCTACATGTACTTTGCCGATTCAGATCAGATAGAGTCATAAGGTCATCTAAGGATGAGCCTTTAATCAGTATCTGGCATGATGCCAGCTTGACCTGATTCCACGCGGCTGACCGCTGCTTCAACCTTTGACTCATCCCGTCCGACACCGAGGTCACCTTCTGCTTCGTCCGTAACGTCCGACACGCAACGAGAGCATTCGCACTTGAAGCGCCACCCACGCGCAAGCTCAAAACGGCGACGACGCCTTGCTTGCTCCGCGGTCTCGTCGGGGTGTTGGGTGACGTCGACAAAGGCCATCGTCAGCTGGTCTCCCTTCTTGATAGCACGGGAGGCCACGAGATGCAACTCTGCGGTTCCCGAGCTAAACGACGGTCGGACGTTCGGTTCGCAGGAGTGAGCAAGCTGCAAAGGGTTTAGCATGGTAACGGCAAAACGCACAGCGGAGCTGAATGTGACTTACATATGCAGATACAACATAGAGACCGCTACCTATCTGGCGAGATGTGCCATATGGCGTGCGAGTGCGTTCCTGATCCTCAGGACGTGCCGTTGAGACAGGCTGGAGGACTATTTCAATACACGCGCAGCATAAAAAGCTGTACTGGAATATACCTTGTCGTCTCGTCCTCCAGAGTAGCACACACCAAAGGCATTGTATGCAATTTTACCCATCGCTAGGGCGTGTTTGTCTTCTGGTAAAGTCGACTCCAATCCAGGGAGTGCACTGCCCAATACCTCGGTGATCATCTTTCGCTCAGCCTCTAACGCGTTGACATCGATGTACCGCAGCCTTTCGATGTGATCACTGATGCCGTACCCTGGGCTGCCTTCGTCCGTCAATGGCGGTTCAACGATACCACCTGGTTGATTTGGCGTGAATTTGGCGGTTTCCAGTGAGATCTGACGAGCAAGCAACCGAGCCAGTAGAAGCGGGTTGGTTTTACCCGTTGATTTGAGATAGTCCGTGAATACTTTTTGGGCCTCCTCACGTTTGGGTTTAGTGAGCGAAGACAGGCCTTGGTCCATCCCTGGTGGCAGAGGGGACTCCAGAGTGAACAGAAGGTTTTGAGATTCGGCCTTTGAAGCCACCTGACATTCCTTAGAGCAGTAGATAGCGTTGAGGCGGTCGGATTCTGGTTTGATTGCCATGCCTTTGTGAATAAGGCGGAGACAATGACTGCAGTGGGTGCCCATCTGCTGGAGATCTGAATCGAGGGCTACGACAAGGGGATCCTCCTAAGGAGCAACAACCGCAGGACAGTTATGACATGTAGGCAGTCAGGTTGAAACACTCGTACCTTGTATATGACATCGCCCGCCTCAAAGTCTTTCTCAGCTACCAAAATTTTGTATTTTGATTCGCCTGTCTCTTTGACAGAAACGTTCATTCGCTTCTGGGGGAAGTATTCATAATAGCCTAACATCCCGGGTATCTTAGTTTCACATTCACACTAGGGGGAGTCAGAATGCTCACCTTCGATGCGACTCTTCACCTACGATTTACGGAAACCGAATATACAAAAATAACATATATTAGAAATGGAGTGGAAAAAGATAGTTAAATGATGGGAGTGTACGGTGGTAGGACATAGATGCGGAGGAGAGATCGAACTATAAATCCAACCTAGTTCGAAGTAGCATTTTATGCGGCAGATACACTGCCAGGATCGGTGAGCTTGTCCCAATCCTGCGACGAGGCTTCCGAAGGAGGCCCACCCCTCTCCGGACTCGTCTCATCTTCCTCCAGAGCAATCTCATGGCTCTCAGACGATTCAAGCCCGAACGATGGTGTAGAGGAACTTACGTCCAGATTGGTCAAATCCATGATAATCTGATGAACGAAATTCAAAGACTGCCCGTAAGGATCATAAGTCGAAAGAGAGCCAACCTTGAATACCGGTTCAGGAACAGTCTTCTCATATATCATGATGAGTTCCACTGGCGAAGGGTAGACTCGAAGAGCACGGTAGAAGTGCAGAGCCGCGGGGAGTGCAAACATAGGACCTGCGACGATGCAGTGAATTCATTGAAGCACATATACACGTAAATACATTCACTGACCTTGAGCGCAAAGCTGTTCACCGAGGCCGACTTGAGTCATAAAATATGCCTCTTTATCATCCGAGCTCTGCGGTACTACCTCCCCGCTTATTTTTGCCAAAGCCTCCTTGAGAGCATCCGCATCTATGCCTCCCGCTGCTGAAGGCGGCGTAGGAGGTACGATCTTTTTTGCACGCTTTCTGTCCTTGCCTGCATACATCGAGGTTAGCATTTGGATATTCTGGTATGGGGAGCAAACTACGCACGAATTTCCCTACGGAATTCCGCGTCATTCCTGCGCCGATGGTCAAACCAGACCGCGTATCCGATGAATCCCGCTACAACTGCACCGATGGTACAGCCGATGATGTACGGCGTCCTTGAGGTCGAAGACATGGTGGTACGGAGAGGACGAGGGGCAAATTGCACAAGAGAAACCTCTTCCGTAACTCCACGGCAAACGCCGAAACAGGCGCTCGAACCTCGGCGGTGCTACGGGCGCTACCCCGCAGTTCAATGTTGATCAATTGAGGTTTAAGCGTCTCCCGAATCGGACGCCCTAGTACTTATACCAACGAATCTCTCCGCAGTGGCCCTCCATTCCTCTACCACGAGGTGAACAGTCTTGTAGGTTGGATTACCCGCCCTCTGAACATAGCACCCCTCGACTATCATGGCACCCCAACGTGATTCCGATGAGCCTTACATCGTAATTACATGTGAGGAGGCCTTCGCACAGGAAGGTCGCACGGCAAGCGGGGACCCGTTGGCCGACCCGTGGGCTGAACGGGGTAAGTGCGACTCTTAGTGACGGCTCATTCATGGCTTAGCATTCTTCAGCGTCGTCGACATGGGTTGATCCACGTACTTTCGGGTAAGTGCGCATTGTTGCCGTGTCTTGATAATTCTGACCGTGGTTGCTGTTCTAGTACGAGAAAGCTGAAGGAGCTCTATCCTAACCACTCTGTCGTCGCATTTGCCAATGCAGACGTGTTGAGCTTCCCGGCAGCTTATGTCCAGCCGATCCATGCTCCCGACATGGTTTCCACCGTGTACTTCATGCCGTTGGCTAGGCAGATGGGTAGGAGCACTGGCATGCTCCTCAATTCACTCAGATTTGGCTCTTTCAAAGTTGCTTGGGATGTAAGCTCATTGACAAACCATGTGTCTTACATGCTGTATTTATCGCACTCCACAGAAATACGATTTCATCCTCTATGTCGTCAAAGTAAGCCTGTTGTCCCAAACCCACATTTCTTTTATGGCTAATCAGACCTCAGTTCTTGTACGGGACCTTTGATAACACTGAGATGTACCTCCTCCACGAGGGACCCGAAGAACCCTCACGCGCGCTTGTCATGGCATCAGGAGTATGGCAAAATGACCTTCACGAAGAGATCTATGTTTTCGACTCTGGATATTGGGACAAGAACCACAAACTCTGGGTCGAGGTCCAGAAGGCAGATTGGAACGACGTCATTCTGAAGGACGAGTTCAAGGTAAACTTGAAAAAGGATGTGTTCGGATTCTTCGACTCGGAAAATATGTACAAGAAACTCGCAATCCCTTGGAAGGTAGGCTTCAGGAACTTTTTCACATGGTCAGCATGTTGATCAGCGATTTAGCGAGGTATCATCATGTACGGTCCTCCAGGTTTGTCAATTTCATGCCATGCATTTGAGTAGTATCTAACTAGTGCGTGACACAGGTAATGGCAAGACAATCAGTATGAAGGCCATCATGAAGGGTTGTGATGCCAAAGGATTCTACCCGCTATACGTCAAGTCCTTCCGCAGCTGGAAAGGAGAAGAAGGAGCCATGGTAGATGTCTTCGAAAAGGCGAGGCAGTTAGCACCTTGCGTCCTCATTCTCGAGGATCTGGACTCCCTTATTAACGACAACAACCGCTCCTTCTTCCTGAACCAACTTGATGGTATTGAGAGCAACGACGGCTTGCTGGTGATAGGAACGACCAATCATCTGGATCATATTGATCCCGCTCTCAGCAATCGCCCTAGTCGGTTTGACAGGAAATAGTAGGTCCCGTAGTTCATGTTGACTAACATAGCGCTAACACATCGCAATTTATCGTAGTGAGTTCGACGATCCGGACGAGGAGGAGCGTAAACTCTACGTTCAATACTGGCAGGGCAAGTTGAAGAATAACAAGGACATATCGTTCCCGGATAGCCTCGCCAATGAAATTGTGGATAGTACCGCGAAGTTCAGTTTCGCTTATCTGAAAGAAGTATTGTACGTTCTTGTGCGATGTTTTTACATCGAGCAGTTACTAAGGCCTGCCTGCATAGTGTATCGACTCTTGTCTTGATGGCTGGCTTCGAGGAAGGCGACGACAAGCGCGATTTCGCCGATGTTATCAAGGGCCAAATCAAGGCTCTTCGCAAGCAGCTAAGTGCGGAGCCTGCTGGCCATACTCTTCATACCACCCAGCGCGGGGTCCGCGCCGCTGTATCACCTCCCGATCGCTCTGGCCAACCAGACAGTCGTCTTGCCAACCAGGGCAGGATTTGGGAGGCGGGAGAGACGTTCGACCGCCCGCGGGGCTCTATGCTCGGTGGACTACCCGTTCCCGGCATGTCGAGGGGGAATCCCGACAGAAGGATTGACCTGAGGGCTATAGCTGTGGCTGCAGCCAACAGTGGTCGGTCCTACATGTTTTAGATGCCTTTGACGGACAGTGTCGTGTCACCTTGCTTTCGTCGACCGGACCGCTTCTTCCCGCTTCTTTCCCGGGTTAGGGTTTCGTTCACCGTCCTAGACTAACAGACTACGCCGTCGCTGCAGCTCACTACAAGGCTGGTGGACTACCGGCATTTCCATAGTAGTATATGTTGTATGTGGATATGTGGATTGTACAATATTTTCTGGATAAACATCGTGTTTGAATAGCGCGCGCTTTGATTATGTCGTGGACTAGATGGCAGTCCTGATTAGGTAAGTGAGCTGCTAGTACGTATACCGTTTCTCTGGGCTTGTCTCATCCGTTCGTTTGGTTCGACAGCGTTTCTGGCCGTCGCTTGCAGTTCTTGTCTCTCGAAGGAGTCACTGCGTCCAGGCTGCTCTTGTATTCATGATATGAATCTCAGCCATTAAGCGATGAACATGGCCGCCCAAGACAGAGTGCCACTGGCAGTGCAAGTTGCAACATGAAGATGGTGGGGGACCTCACTTTATGTTCGGATCAGATCCCTCAGGCGGTATTCATGTCCAAGACATTGGTATCCTCGTTTCTGCGGTCTAATCTGACCGCTGGATTAGATGCAGGCCGCCCAACATCACCTAAAGGCACGGCCGTCAAACGCCATGCCAGCACCCCAACATTCTTGCTTGCACGCTCAAACCTTGAACCGTTCCCCGTCGCTCTTTACGTCTGTCGTCTCCCCTGCGCTCTTTTTGTGCCAGGATGGCCTTTCGAAATTTTTTATACTTGCTTCAGCTTATCTGTGCTGTGACGCTCTCGCTTGCTGCCACTGTCCAAGTTACGCCCCCCTCGGCTCCACCCTCGGATAATGTCACTACCGTGTACTCGAACTTCTACGGGATATCACTCGAGCTGTCGTTCATCAACTATTATTTTGGCAACGACACTTCATCCATTCCTCAGCCTGTCCTGAACTATCTTTCTGCCTTGCACAACCGCACTGATGGCAGACCTGTCCGTCTGCGGCTGGGCGGCAATTCCATGGACAGCTCGACCTACATTCCCGACCAACAGCAGATTATCGAGTTCACAGATCCTACTGCAAACGTAAATGACCAGCCAGTATCGTATGGATCAGTCCTCTTCGACGTTATGAAGGCCACCAGCGACACAATCGGGGGTGTCGACTGGCTTATCGGTATGGTTGTGCCCCTCGTTAGTGGATATCTTACTAATTTTATATTCAGGGCTCAGTTTGCGGGATCCTAACAGCACTAACACCCCGTTGGTAGCAGGAGACGCTCAGAAGGTCCTCGGCGACGACCTAGACGCTTTTTTACTTGGGAATGTTAGTGATCCTACTATACATTGTCTCATGATTTTAACGTCAGCTTCAAAACACAGGAACCTGATTTGTACACCTCTCATGGTGATAGGCCTGGTATGGCCAATTATTCAGTGTACGATTACATTGGAGTAAGTGATAACTTCGCATATATCCCTTATACCGTCTGAGCGTCGTATTCCAGGACTATTGGGTCACATTCGGCAACCTGGCAAACACGTCAGATGGTGATGTACTCTCTCTCGACAAGATCGCGGGTCCTACCATTTGTTGTTCTTGGGTAAGCATATCTTCCGCGATATTATTAACTTGCCTGGGAACGAACCTTGCTATATGCATCTACTTGTAAACTCTACTGGAAACTATCTCCGGCACAAAGTGTATGCAACCGTCCTGGTTAGCATGGTGCACCTTTTTTCATTTTTACGCTAATTAACTATTGATATATCCCTTTTGGGGGGGTTGGAATTTGAAAATGTTTATTTCCATGCTATGCTTGACATTGTGTTGTATCGTGGGCTCTGATCACTACATTCTCCACAGGATCTCTCTGCTGTTCTCACGTCCGGTTGGCTTTCCGATTTCAACGATCGCCTCAAATACATCACACTCCAGCATTACCCACAGAACAAGTAAGATCCCGTCTTATCCGAGTTCCTCTCACGGACAGCTTATTTTCTTTCCTATTAATCCCAGCTGCTTCGGAAGCTATCAATTCCATCTAGATTATTACATGTCACACTCCCAAACTGTTGCCCTCGCAGCCTGGCAAGAACCCGGCTTGAACTTGTTGTCTCAGACACCCGCTAATACGCGCAAACCCATTCTCATGGACGAGTTCAATTCCGCCTCATGCGGCGGCGTACCAGAATCCAATATGTTTGGTGTAGGCCTTTGGTCCGCGGATTACGCCCTGCAAATGGCTAGCGTAGGCTACTCCGGGGCCTATCTGCATACCCGCGAACATGGCGTCACGTACAACGTTTTTGATCCCCCGGCAGGCCCTGCAGGGGCTGCAGGAACATGGACCACGAACCCCAACTTTTATGCCATGTTGGCCGTCACGGAAGCTCTACAAAACTCCAACGGTAGCAGGGTCGTCGATCTCAATCTCGAGAACTCCATGTCCGACTATAGCGCAGTAGCAGCCGGATACGCCGTGTACGACGCATCGTCGTCGTCTAACGTCCATAGCCTGGTACTGTTCAATTACGCCAACGCATCCGCACAGGGTTCCGACTACACCCTTCCGGCCTCGTTCTTTGCCGGTTCTGGCGGCAACGTCTTGGTTCGCTACATGACGGCGCCGAGCGCGACCGAGACGACGAACATCTCGTGGGGTAACCAGACGTATGGCGGGGTCGCCGATGGCGTGCCTGTCCCCATCAAGAGTCAATGGGACGACCAGACGGTTTCTTGCTCCTCGGGTTGTACGGTACAGGTTCCCGGACCTGGAATGGCTGTGGTGTTCGTGCAGGCCGCGCCGCAGACTACTGCTGCTACGAACTCGAGTAGCGCTACTCAGTCGGGGTCTCAGTCCGGAAGTGCGGCCAGTCCTTCGAATACCGGTGACAGTAGCAAATCTGGGTCGTGGCGTGTAGAAAGTCGATCTGCTTGGGCGATTGCGGCAGCCGCGATTGTGGCTTTCGGTGCGTCGGTTTAATTATCTGCTGGAGTCCGCATCGGAGTGGCTTTCTTTGAGGGGTGTCTTAGCCTTGAGGTCATCGGATATCACTTCCTTGGACTTTTTGACAATGTTGTTTATTGGTACGTATAGGCTGTATTCCAAACCATCATTCTGTCTTTACTAGTATATATGTGTTGTATTTGCTACACAGCTGTTTAGCGTGTATAGTTTTCGTACTTCCTTCCTGAACATCGCAATACCGCCCCAATATCCGCGTTGTGCCAACAGGGATAGCTAGTAGGTCGTCATGATTGATGCTAATTAGGGGCGTGAGAGGATCCCTCTAGCAGTTTCATATTACGGGGACCTTGGCATCCTTCGTCTCTAGCCTTGGTTCCCTGATCATCTGAATCGCAGCTTTTAAGTACGTGCTTATTTGACAGAGGATGATGTTTTGACTCACGATAGCGATAGTCACAGGTGATTCTTTCCATGTGGGATTTTCTTCTCCCAGAGTAAACTCTTTGACTGTGATGAAACCAAGGTAATTGTAGTAGCCTGTGTTGTCTGCCACATTACTGGAGGCTAGCCAAGTTGCCCGGCCTTCTTTATCAGCCTGTTCGAAACACGATCGAGGTGTGCTTCAGTGAGTGGAAGTTCCAAAAGAGAATGCCAGTGTTGGATGCCAGTGTTGGGCCCTTACCATTGCTGTGACCATACGAACGAGTTTCGTAGCATAGCCGTGGCCTTGACTCACAGGCGCAGTTGCCAGGTGCACCACCTCGAACATATCTCGACGCCTGTTACCTATAGCATATTCTACCGCCTTCTCGTATTTATTCAGGGCTTCTTTGATACGCTGTAGTCTCATAGTGAATAGATGTAGATATAAATGGACCTCTGAATTCTGGTACCTTGTTTTGTTCTTTGGTACGCACAAACCTCGCCAGAAAAGCTATGCAAGTCAATATGATATTCACGATGGCATCGACAGGTGTTCTTGGCTTAGAAGCTGCAGGTGGTGCACTTCAATTCTATGTTAGAAGAAAGAGTGCACGACGAGACACTTGTTACGTACAAAGTAAGAATCGCCTGACCGTGGTCTATAGTCCAAGCAAGTCCTTGACGAATGTCGTTGGCCCAACTTGCGGCAAAATTGACACGTGCCAGTGCGACACTTAGGCTCGACCGGGGTTCGAACTGTATACAGTACACGCCTGAGAGCTAGATCTTCTAGAACGGCCGATGCTGATTGCACTCACAATTTGCAGGTAGCGCCACAAGGGATCATTGGACCCCTTCTTGTTCCGTGAGTCGTTGGCAGTTTTCCGTGCGGTAAGTAATTCGTCTGAAGGCATGAAATTCGTAGTTTGCCATGCAGTAGACGACAGCATACATACCGTATCGTAGCGGTTCTGGCAAGATATTTGGCATTTTGTCAACTGCAGAGAATGAGTCGTAAAGTGCGTGCAGCGGCACCTGGGTTATCCTGTAACCTGAAATGCAGATATATCAGTACAACGACTGCGGTGCGTCTTCGAACTGCGGCACAGCCTGGCACAGCAGTCCCGGTCAACCAGCATGTCGGTGAATCGGATTTGGTTTGTGAAGACGCACAGTGGGTCTTACGATCTTTGCTCAGAATCGGGCCGCCGTCGGCCGCCCACGCTTCTGGCGGGGTACCAGCCAAAGGAATGCGGCTTGTATATTGCACTGAGCGCGGAGTGACATTAAGCAGGTAGAGTGCCACGAGCCGGGATCGAAAGGAGTGGGGAGTAAATTCAGCATGTTACCGACGAATTATACAGCGTATGCGCGATTCAGCCTCCATCAAAAACACAGACATCACGAACAGAGATACCTGGGCTGCGCAATGGCCTCACGCCAAGCCAGCCTTCTCAGCTAAGCTTGTCGCCTTCGGCTCCCTCACCATCTAGGTGTACTGTCAATACTGCATGTGATATGATGGATCGTTTGGGACTTACTAAGTCAGCGGGTACTGGGGGCTCCTTCCAAGTTCGATCGCTGTCCCCAAGGAATATGCGGTCGACAGTAAAAAAGCCTAAGGAATTATAGAATTCTGTGTTTACGGCTACATTACTGGAGCCAAGCCAGGTTGCCCAGCCCCGTTTATCTGCCTGTTCGTGGTAATTAGGTCAATACCAATGCATGATTAATTGGGTTTATGAACTAGTACCTCTGCAGTGACCATTTGAACCAGTCTGGTGGCATATCCATGGCCTTGATGAGCTGGCGCAGTCACCAAAGAAGATACTGCCAACATGGTATCTATCCTATCTCCTATGGATCCATCGATACTTTTCTTCATCTTTTGGCGAAATTCTTTGACACGCTGTAAATTTGGCTGAATTTCGATAACGAGATTTCGGACGGAGTTTATCTTACTTTCTTCTGTTGTTTGCTACGGAGCAAGAGGGGCTCACTGACGAAAGGGAACACAACATCGATGAGTTTATCAACAGGCTTCTTTGGCTTCAGGTCTAGAGCTCTATGAAACATATACGTTGAATAACTGAGCGAGCCATCATCGGAATGAGCCCTCACGATATCATAATAGATTCACCACCGTTGATAGTCCAAAGAGTTTGATCGTGGATCGCTTTAGCAAATTCGAGAGCTAATGAAAGCCGTATCGAAGCCTGCTTGAGATTGCTGTCATTTCTGTCCTATGATACTTCTCGTAATATCAATACGATAATTTGAGAAGAGCTATGCTCTTACTGGTGTGGAATGAAAATAACGTTCCAATGGATCGTTTGCTACTTGAAATGCGTCGACGATTGTGTCAACAGCGACTGGGATATCGCCTGCCAAAACGTTGACTTGATTGCGAGCAGACTATACGTGAGAGAGAAAATACGTACGATATCGCATCAACATTACTTCTCCGGACACGCATTTCAGGTCTTGAGTCTCTTCGGTGGCAGAACGATCCAAATCTACACATCTTGCCAGCACCCTCCTCGATGCCCCTGCTGCAACTACGTTGATATGAAGTACCCCGTGGTCGACCATTAGCAAGAGCTGTAGTAGGGGGTGGTGATGAGACTTCCTCATCAAGTTGGGGTCTGTCATTTATCATCATTTCAGAAATGATGAAACTGCGCAATGCGCATAGTACGGCCCCGTGTCCCTGCTAGTGTAGTGACATGACTCTGACACCGGGAGTAGGGCCGAAATTTCGAAAACGAGATTGTATATCCGGTTTGATGCATGGGACCCCCGAAAATCCCCCATGAACTTCGATCCCGAGGAGGCCATTTTTCGGGGTCGGAAACAACCTAAATTTCGGGGTCCTGGATCGAACCTCCGGCATTTTGGCCCAAATTTCGGGGTTTTAGGGATCAAACCTCCAAGGAAAAGGTGATTTTTTCTTCTTTTTTTTTTCGGCTGGGATTTCGCTACGCTTCAATGTGCAAATGTACTCCTACAACAATGTATTGTAATAATAAAATAACTTCAATTTACAGTCACCGCCTTCTTTTTCCTTGGGCCTGCGTCAGATTCCTCGCCTCAATGCGGTTCAAATGCACTTTGAGTAAGGTTGACCCAGGCCAAATCCAACTACTATCGTCACACTGTGACACCTTTGCGCGTTTATCCGATAAGCATAATTAACTGAGATTAAGTACAAAAGAAGGTTATAAGGCGCTAATATGAATAAGGGACATTGGGATGGTGTATTAGACGAGACTTGGATTCAATAATAGTAAAAGTCATTGATAACAAGTATAAAAGAATGATAAGTTAGAACTGAAATGTTCATTAGTGCTTTCGTGTTGTCAAA
>MLYV02000940.1:0-94372 GCA_001913855.2 Hermanssonia centrifuga
TACCTTTCTAGTGATTTCCCCCGCCAAATTCAACGGTATTTTGGCGCCCGCGAAGAACCCAGCTTCCGCTCTTTATTCCTCAAGCTACAGTCACCTTTTGAATAAAATTTCTTCTAGCAATTACTCGAACCTATGATGAGATGAGTTCCTAGTGGCCTTTTTCTCATAGCTGTACTACATAAATTGCTATTACTTTTTTAGTGATTTCCCCTGCCAAATTGTAACGCAGCGTGACAAAATCAGCACGTGATGTAGTTGGATTTGGCCTGGGTCAACCTTAGGAGAGATATATGTAAGAAAAAGTCGGGAGTCTTCTTTTTCTATATGGTGAGCAACGGAGAATGGTAGGACTCAACAACTACTACAATAGTGCTCAATCTACCAAAAACTATATTCCGTTGCTGAATTGGCTCAAAAAGGATGGCCGCCGCCGTGAGTGCCAGCGTCGGTAACCCAAATTTCGGGGTCACCGCATGTAACCTTCCGGCCTGCGGCCGGTTTTTCGGGGCATTTACCTGCAAGTTTCTCGCCTCACGAGGGTCAAATTTCGGGATCGGGATGTAAGTTCGCGCCCCTACGGGGCCTATTTTTCGGGATCCAAGCATCGAAGTTTATGCGGGATTTTCGGGGGTCCTGGTACTTATTCAAGTTGTACCATTTTGTATTGATCGCCCGTGCGAGTTGGGCATCTCAGAGCGCCCGGGTTAGTGATTTTCCGAGTATCAATTCTCAGTCGGACAGGAGGAACACCTTGACCTTGGCAGAAAATGTACAGCTATTACTCGTACATGGGTAGTTATACAAGAAAGCCAGCTTGAGGGCTCTAAGAGCTTCGACACCTGTGCTGCGCGAAGAATCTTGGCATCCACTTATATCAATCAGCCTTCTCGGACAGGGCGGCTTTTTGTGGCTCTCTGACCATCTGAATGTAGCTGGTCAGATGCACTACCATGTGAGTATATACGAGAGGCACTTACAACAGCGATAGGGAAAGGTGCCTCTTTCCACATTGGATTATCATCCCCTAGCATGAATTGCTTGACGGTGACGAAGCCTAGCGAATTGTAGAAATCTGTATTTACAGCCACATTGCTAGAAGCGAGCCATGTAGCACGGCCTTGCTGATCAGCCTGACGTAATGGAATGAGCACGGATGCCTTTGAAGAAGGGAAGGTAAAATTAATACCATGTCAGTGACCATACGCACAAGTGCAGAGGCATATCCACGACCTCGTTTCGCCGATATTGTTACCAAATGAACAATTTCAAACATCTCCCGGCGTCGAGTTCCTATAGCTTCGTCTATCGCCTGATTCAGCTTATCTAGAAATTCTCTCCCGCGCTGGTAGACAGATGTCAGTATTTACTAGTACACGGATACCTTCTTCAATAGACATACCTTATTCTGCTCTTTACTGCGGAAGAGCCTCACAACTGGGGAAAAGCGACCAATCATTGAATCAAATAATCTATCCAAGTGAGTTCTCGGCCTTCCGTATTCTCCAAATCCACTAGGCACCGTCTCAAACAAGTCAAGTTGAAATAAGACGTCGGACTTACTAAACAATTACAGACTGTCCTCGGTGGATAGTCCAGGCAAGACCCTTGCGAATGTTGTTACCCCAATTCAGGTTGAAGGAGAAATCTTCGACGGCTTCGCTGAGCTTCGTCTTACGTCTATCCTGGGATGGAGTTTTTAGCCTGACGATATATTTATTTAGCATGAGAATCTTACAGGTGTGCACCGCACATAACGATTGAGCGGATCGAGAGGAATTTCTTCATCCCTTGTAGCATCCCTTGCAGCGGATAAATCTCCTGATGGATGAATTCGGGTCAGCTAGGAATCAAAGAACACCACTGGTGTACATACGGTACTGAAGTGGTTCCGCGACAATTTCTTCGGATTGTACCGACACGGTAAGGTCACCATTCTTCTGTATGTGCGGGCCAGAGTCAACAAGTGTAATATAAGATCCAGCAGTATTCCTGCTGAAATCGGTGTTGACGCTGGGTAGCTCTTCGTACTTGAGAGTGTCTTGCATCGAGGAGATATATCTCACAGCCTTGATTTCCTGTCAACCCAAACGAAGCTGCGAGAGGTGAGATATAATACCAAAGCGAAAGACTGCGGCGCGTGTTGTTGAAACTGCGATCAGTCGTTGTGACACTGGCATGATGACAGTCAGAGACACGTCTGATAGTAAGGTGAGTAGCGCTATTATCCAGCGTTTGACGCGCAATACGTTATTTTATATTGGTACATGCGCAGCTTACTAGCAAAATGTAGCACTGATAGAAATGTCGATAACGCCTACAGGTATAATCGAACTGTTTTTGATTGGATATTGTGCGGGGACTGCGGGACTGCGTACCTTATCTAAATAATTCTACCAGGCACACTTATGGCGCTCGTCGGTTCTCTCACCATCTAGATATAATGTAAGTACAACCCACATGACGATGTACGCAAGACCTACTATATCAACAGGCACAGGCAGCTCCTTCCAAGTCGGATTGTCCTCTCCAAGCCACAAACGCCCAACGGCATAGAAGCCTAAGGAGTTATAGAATCCTGTATTTGCAGCGACATTACTGGAACCAAGCCATGTTGCGCACCCCCGCTTGTCTGCCTATATACTTCAATCAATAGAAAGTGACGTCAATGAATAGAATCCCTCAGTTACCTCTGAAGTTACCATTTGAACCAGTCTTGTAGCAAACCCACGGCCTTGCTTGGCAGGTGCAGTCGCCAGAGAAAATACTCCCAACATTGTATCGATTCTGTCTCCTATGGATTCCCTGATGCATTTTCCCATCTTCTCGAGACATTCTTTCATGCGCTAGTCCGGTATTTGAGCTTATTTCGGATAATATGCATCACGAAGCTAACATACCTTCTTCTGTTCTTTGCTGCGTGGGCTGAGGGCCGTAATAACAAGAGAAAACATAGCGTCGAAGACCTTGTCAACAGGCTTCTTTGGTTCTAGATATCTGCAGAATACATACATCGAGTGAGTAAAGCTAAGCCGCCACCTGAGACGAAGTCTCACGATACAATGAGAGATTTGCCACCGTTGATGGTCCAAACAGCTTTGTCATGTATGTGTTTAGCCCAGTTGAGACCCACGGAGAACCGTAACATCGCCTGCTTGAGTTTATTGTCGTCATCCCTGTCCTAAGGAGGTGTCGCTTCTTATCAATAATGCTCGCAGAGTGAAAGCCCGGGCTTACTGGCGTAAAAGTAATATAGTACTGCACAGGGTCATTTGCCAGTGCATCGATGGTGGTATCGACAGTGACTGGAATATCATCTGCAATCATCAAGTTATAGAGGCGCAGACACAGCCAGAAAACAACTCAGCACGATAGCGCAGCCGCTTTATTTCTCCATGCGCTGATTTTGAGTCCTGAGTGGCTTCTTCAGAAGTATCTGCACAATTTGAGTCTGTCCTTGACACTCCAGCCGCAATTAAACTGATGTGGGGAGCTCCGTAATCGATCATATGTCAAATTGACACGGGATGAGAGGACCTGTCTTCGCTCAGGCTTCGAACCAGACCTTTGATTTGCCGCATATACTCGTTATCTAGTAACGCGACGATAAACCTGTCAGTGCGTCGCATGAGCATCTGTCTCCACGTCATGACTTAAATTGCTGCGGTCAACAGAATCATACTTCAAGTTGATGCGAGTCTCGTCCGAAATAACGGGCGTTGAAATTAGCACCCTAAGAGACATTGAACATCTCTCGAGAAATAAGGGCAGTTTGAAACATTTCGGGCATTCCATGAAATTCAACTCGTAAACGTACTGTGCCAGAGGGTATGTTATCTGCAAATTCTGGAGTATTTGGGACCATCGGAGAGAGTTGTTAGTGCCAGTGATTCGCGCCGCGATATGATTGACAAGGTACTATTTTTTTTGGTAGCCAGCGTCGGATATGGTGGCCCAAAAGCTGGGTAGATAGTACTATAATGGGAGCATCGTGATCAACTTGATAGCATGGGGCTCTCTGACCATGAGTCTGCTCCGTACAGTTGATCAGTACGAACTCAGAACTGGCGACAATGTACTTACATATCAGCAAGAACAGGTTTTCAGTCCATGCTGGGTTCTCGTCCCCTAGAACGATGGTTTGACGGAATAGAAGCCCAACGGATTGTAGAACGCGATGTTAGCCGCGACATTAACTACTAGGTTGCGCGGTGCTCCTCGTCTGTTTGCTATGCGTTTGCAACGCGTCTGAAGTCGGTTAGATAAATGCTATGCAATTCGGGCGACTCACTATCTTGCAACACATGTAAACCAATGTAGTGGCATACCCACGGCCTGGCGTATATGCTGTGGCTGAAAACGATGAGCCCGAGGTAGACAGTCCGCGGTTCGATGCACCCCGAGTCGCAGTACTTATAGCTCTCAGGATAGACTGCGGTCCGAACCCCGTTCAATGCCTATTGAGGTATACAGCTGTTTCACAAATCCTTGTCCGTGTTTCGAATCGAGCGGACAAGAATTTGTCACTTGTGATATACTTGATATGCGTATTTGATGGTCACCTGTATTTACAACGTTAGCTTGTAAATCTAGCGCTGCATAAAGAAAACGGTCATTTTGAAGATGCATCGAATGTACGGGGTTTGCTGGCTCTGCGTTGTAGTAAGTGGTCAAGGTAGAGAACGAACAAGAGGCCGCGGCGAAGTTCCGACTGCGTTTTGTTCACATCTGCCGTCACTGTCGCCACTTCCGTTTGGCACACATGGCTCCTTTCTGTGCAAGCTGCGTCTCCACTTACTACCATGTTCACCCTTCCCGATGTCCCTGGGCCGTACGCAGTGGGCGCAACGACCTTCGCAGTACCTGTATCAGTTGCAGACGACTCAAGCCGCACCATTGGAGATGCTAGACTTAAAGCGAGCAGTGGGAGCTCGCCGTATGCACATGCACTGAGATTGGAAGAGGTTGCTTTTACTGCGTTCTATCCCGCAGATATCCATAGCGAAGGGGCTAAGAATGCGAAGCATAAAATGGCATGGATTCCAAGGTATGTGCTGAACGCACTGGCAAGAGCCACGATAATACTCAATACTCATCTGCTACTCGGCTATAGACCAGTCAATGGGATGTTACGTGGTTATGCTCATTTTGGGGGCGTTAGCTTCTGGCTTGTAGCCTGGCTACTCGGTGGAATCGCGCGATTGTTAAAGGTACGTTACCTGCGTTTTTATTAAAGAAAACAACTGAGCCACTCCAGATACCAGTGTATCCAAACATACCCTTACTCAATCCACGTCACCGGAAAGACTCCTCTGTTCAGCCATGGCCCCTTATAATCTTCTCCCATGGTCTCGGTGGCACTCGCACGAATTACAGGTGAGACGTTGTGTTAACTATTCGATCTGAGCGTGGAACTCATCATTTAAAGCCACATATGCACCCGCCTAGCTTCTCGGGGAAACGTCGTGCTCGCTCTTGAACACCGTGATGGAACAGGGCCATTTGTCTTGACTCGCTCCCTGACCCCTGGAGTCAAGGATAAAGTAAGACCTGATTCTAAACTCTATATTAAACCGGACGATGTTACGTGCGTTCATGTGTTATTTTTCTGGTGCGCCCTCTGACTTTGTTCCAAGATATCCGGAAGGAGGTACAAAAGGCCGATTTGCATTTAGAGATGATCAACTTCTTTTCCGACGTCTGGAATTATACATCGCATATACATACTTTAGAAACCTGACACAATTTTCTGGCGAGTTAACTTCTGGTATGTTACTGAATCTTGTTTCCTTTCTAGTGATCCACTGACATCAGACACAGAAAGTTCACCTTTAAACAGTATGCATACTGTAGACGGTCCATGGAGTATAGATTCAGACAAGCGTCCTCAGGATAAGGCTTTTTGGAATAGCTGGACCAAGACAAATAGTCTAAAAGTGCAATGCGACGAGGACATCATTTTAGCAGGCCATTCATTTGGCGGTGCTACTGTGGTGAGTTTTTGGTACTTTGAGTACCTTACAGTGACTTACATTTCATCTCTAGCTTTCAATTCTGTCACATCCCCCTCCAACCCTGGGAGACGAGAGATTCTCCTCGATACCAATCACCCGTGCTATTGCCTTTGATCCGTGGCTCGAGCCTCTACCTTCTCCTGGGCCACAACCATCCCACACGGAACCGTCATCTCCTCGTGAACCACCTATACTCCTAGTCGTTAATTCCGAGGGGTTTACTCTCTGGGATGACCATTTCACAAGATTGAAAGACATTGTCAAATGCTGGAACGGCGCCTCAAAGGACCACTCTGAGCTCGTCTCTGGTCGCCGGGCACAGCTAGTGACCGTAGCTCGTTCCAAGCACGTTTCTTTCTCAGATTTTGGGGTCATCCTTCCATTCGGGCAGATGGCGAGGGACGGACGCAAATTTCTAGACACCATGTCGAATTTGGCCATAGGGTGGGTGGAAGACCGGTTCGATGAGTCTTTGCAGCAGCAAAAGAAGGCGTCTGGTGCAACAGAATGGGTGAATGCAAAGGGAGATAAGAAAGGTAAAAGGAGATTTGTAGCAGACGTGGGGGACATTATTGTGCACTGAATATCCAGCATTCTGGGCACGCCGTCCAGTCACGGACAGTTAAGTAGAACAAGATTGTATTCTTTGGATCACGTATATATACATGGATGTAGCATTAGCAGTGAGTGAGCAAGCCTGTGATTCCCTTCAAACCTGTAAGAAAGCTCAAGCGCCCGACGAACGTTACTTGTCCCGGACGTCTGTGTTCAGCTCACGCTAAAAGAGCAATCACTCAGTCAACTCTAGAAAGCTTAGATTTGCATCCAGGTTTACCTTCGCTACCGGTACCTGGGATTCAACATGATTACCTTCACTCCCCTTTCTGGCGCTGCTCGCTCATCCCGCAAGACCCCTTTAGCATATCTGCTTCAGGTCGATGATGTCCGTATCTTGCTTGACTGCGGCTCGCCCGACTGGTGTCCAGAAGAGGCCTCTTCTTCTACTGTGAAAGAGGAGGATTTGGCGGAGAGCATATATCATTGGGAGCAATACTGCGAAGCGTTGAAGCAGTGAGTTTCTTTAACAGTCGTGATAGGCCACCTTTGCATGGGGCAGTACTCTATACTTGGCTGGGATTCTGTATCTTTTCTTACTGTGAGCTTTACGTTAAAGCTGAATACAATCCCCGTGTTTGTTCAGACATGCACCAGCCGTCGACCTAGTCCTTTTGTCCCATGGGGATCTTGCACATTCCGGACTGTACCCATATGCCTACGCACACTGGGGACTTACGGCACCCGCATATACGACTCTCCCTGTTCAGGCAATGGCCCGAATCGCTGCTATCGAAGACGTCGAAGGTATCCGCGACGAGCAAGATGTCGACGACAATCCCGCGGCGGATTCAGACGACCAACAACCGGAGGGCCCCCCCAGTAGTAGGAGTAATTCCGTTGAGGTTATGAACCCTTCTGCTACTTCTATTACCACTCGCTCGCGGAAAAGGAAATTCATCGCCACAGTGCAGGAAGTACATGAGGCGTTCGCCTCTGTGAACGTTCTACGTTACTCCCAACCGTGTCATTTACAAGGTACGGTTTCCCCTCTTATCTCAATGCCTGCAGTACTAATATCCGTCCTCAGGCAAATGTCAAGGACTGACAATCATACCTTTCAATGCGGGCCATACTCTCGGTGGTACGATATGGAAGATTCGTTCACCCACTGCGGGCACTCTTCTTTATGCTGTCAATATGAATCACATGCGTGAACGGCATCTGGATGGTACTGTCCTGATGCGACAAGGCGCAGGGTCAACCGTTTTCGAGACATTGCAAAGGCCAGATCTGCTTATTACCGATGCCGAAAGGGCAAATGTTACTACAGCTCGCCGGAAGGATAGGGATGCTGCACTACTTGGTGAGTCTTGATTCATTATAGGCTCTTTCTTCTATGTTGATAAGGGGCATGTAGACTGCGTGACGGCTACTCTAACTTCACGCAATTCCCTTCTTCTGCCTTGCGATTCTAGTACACGAGTACTGGAACTCTTAGTTTTGCTAGATCAACACTGGAGTTACTCGCGCTTGAAATTCCCGATATGTCTTTTGTCTAGAACGGGACAGGAGATGCTTACATTTGTGAAGAGTATGATGGAATGGCTTGGTGGGACTATAAGTAAAGAGGATGTAGGGGCAGAGGGTCAAGATGGCGGTAAAGGGGGTAAGAATCACAAGAGGAAGAGAGATGATGACGGAGATGAAGATGCCATGGGAGCATTTGCACTACGATTCCCGTGAGTGGGTTCTGCGTTGTAGCGTGGGCCGTACTGACTTGATCTGTGTTGGCAGTCATCTTGAATTCTTCCCCAACCCGACTGCATTGACCCAGAGGTATTCCTCGAAAGACCCTAAACTGATCCTCGCCGTCCCTGCATCTTTGTCCCACGGAGCATCCCGAGCAATCTTCTCGGAGTTTGCGGAAACTCCGGACAATGTTGTTCTTCTGACGGGGCGGGGAGAAGTCGGGACTCTGGGCCGAATACTATTTGACCGCTGGAACGATTCGCAGAGAGAGGAATCCAAATGGGATCGTGGAAAGATAGGTAGTAATGTAATGATGGATGGTAACCTATATCTCAAAGTACGCTGCCATCTAGCCTGGTTTGATTTTCTTGTCTTCCGATGGTCTGACTATCACACATAGATCAACTCCAAGGTCCCCCTCCAAGGAGCGGAACTAGAAGAGTACCTCGCCAAGGAGCGAGCTGTAAAAGAGAAAGAGGCAGCAAAGAAGGCAGCGGAGGAGCGACGTCAAAGGATTCTTGAAGCTGACGAAGACGACACTGATGAAGACTCTGACTCTGACTCTGATTCCGACGACGAGAACGAGGTCGAGCTGGCGCTTGGAGGTGATATGGACACATCTGATGATGTGAAGACGCCAAAGGAAAGAAAGCGCAAGGGCGAGAGGCGAAACAACAGAGATGCTGCGGATTGGGACTCAGGATTGGACGCAGATGATGGACTCACGAAGCAAATGTTGTCGTATGATATATACATCAAGGGAAACAGTTCAAAAGCCACGTCGTTCTTCAAGAGCACGGAGGGCCAGGTCCAACGATTCAGGATGTTCCCTTACGTGGAGAAAAAGCGGAGGATAGATGAATACGGTGAGATGGTGGACGTGGGGATGTGGTTAAGGAGAGGGAAAGCACTCGAGGAGGATGCAGAAACTGAAGAGATGAAGGAGCTAAAAAGGCAAAATGCGGAAGAGGAGTCTAAGGTACCCCGTCAGGACTGACTTTCTCCCAATCTTTTACTAATTAATTGAGTAGAAAACCCCTCAAGAGCCGCCATCCAAATTCGTAACCACAGAAGTAGAGGTGCAAATGGCTTGTCGACTTCTATTCGTTGACCTAGAGGGACTGAATGACGGCCGTGCCGTGAAAACTATCATACCACAAGTCAATCCCAGGAAAATGGTGAGATCGCCATCAACTCTCCGTTATGTACAATACTCAAAGGCTGATCATTTGAAGATCATCGTCCATGCACCGGAAAGCGCGACTGAGCATCTCCTAGAGAGCTGCGCAAGTATTCGCGCGATGACCAAAGACATCTACGCACCCACACAAGGAGAGACTGTCCAAATTGGGCAGCACACGAATAGCTTCTCAATCTCTCTCAGCGACGAGCTACTCGCATCTCTGCAAATGTCCAAGGTATTTGATTCTGTTTCTATACATATTATCTATCCAACGTCACGCAACACAGTTTGAGGACAATGAAGTTGGCTACGTGACCGGCCGGATCGCCAGCTTGGCAAGTTCAACAATCCCAATTCTTGAGCCCATCACAGCGTCAGCGCCTCCACGGGAAGGTTCTCGTAAACACCTCCGCGGACACATGTTGGGCTCTCGGCCGACTATGTCTCTTCCCCAATCAACAATGATAGGCGAACTGAAGCTTACGGCGTTGAAGACAAGGCTGGCCTCTATAGGCGTACAAGCCGAATTAGTTGGCGAAGGTGTCTTGATATGTGGTGCGGCAGCTAAGAGAGGCGTTCTCTCCGATTCGTTGGAGGACTCTGTTGCTGTAAAGAAGACTGCTAGAGGCAGGGTGGAGTTAGAAGGTGCAGTATCAGATATTTATTACCAGGTCCGCAAGGAGATCTACGGCTTACATGCCCTTGTCGCTGCATGAATACCACTACTACTTGAAAGTGATGTAGCCTTACCATCCGTGCAAGCGCTTGATGATAGGTTTCCCGCCTGTGATTGAATATGGCACAAGTCTCGTCCCGGCGTACCTACCAACCAATTGAGCCGGACGGTACTGTCACCGTGACAACAGTTTGGTGAGGGCAAATAGGGCCAGACGAAAACTTAACAAGCACTATGCATCATGCTCAAATGGCTGCGAACCGTTTTGCGAACTGCTGCAGCCTGCGAGGCGCTTAAACTTCAACTTGTTCTGCTACTACCACAGGATCATCTTGTGATTCCGATTCCCCGGCCGGTCTCCTCTTGGGCCTATCCATCCTTGTAACTAATCCGCAGTTCGAATGGTTTACTCAGGGCCGCCTCTGGACTTGGCCAAAGTCACCATGGTCTATGCGGTATATTCTTAGTTAAGCTCTCATGAGCAGTTCTGAAGCGCGGAGGATCGTACTTAAGTACTAACTCCTAAATCCGCAGGAATGCAGAGGCAACCCAAGACCTCACCATGTCTATTCTCCCGCAAGCATATGTCTTAATTCTACGCCAACTGACACCACTTATCTATCCGACCATCCTGGTTATCGCTTCATTCAGCTTCCTCCGAAGACTGTTGAATGTGGTGGTACCAACATGGATCGTTGTGATTGCAGTGCTTATAAGTATGCCTAGTTTTATGATAACTAGGGCACAGATTTTTCACTGGCTGAACGCTCGGAGGGCCGCTCGCCTGGGCGCAGTACTTCCGCCTCGTTGGAACGGCAAGCGCATTGGAAATTTGGACGTTCTTGAAGTGTTGCGCAAAATTAATGTCGACGGTTATCTTAGTGAGTTGTGATTCTGTTTGAATTTGAAGTAGATGACTTATACAACCTGTAGGCGACAACTTTTGGGAGAAAATGCATGAACTTGGTCCGACGTACGAGGTCTCCATCATGTGGGATCCTGACTACGTCACATCAGATGTGAATATCATAAAGGTATTCTACAACATCCAGTTCCTCTGAAAGGTTAATGATGAGAAAACCCATTTAGAACGTGCTGGCCACTGATTTCAATAATTGGGTGAAAGGTATAGCGGTACATTACAGCCTCGGATTTTGCTCATACAGTTCTGTATAGGCGAGAAATTTGATGCATTCATGAAATCCGTTCTCGGTACCGGGGTGTTCAATTCAGATGGTCAGTTCGCATTCACATATCCTTCATCTTTACTCACTTAATCTTCTGTTGACAGGCGATATGTGGAAGTAAGCTGATGTAATTTACCCACTGGCACACCGTTGCCTACTACATAACGATTGTCAGATTTCACCGCACCATGACCCGTCCTTTCTTTACTCGTGACAGAATAAGTCATTTTGACATCTTCGATAGGCATGCAGGTGGGGCCTGCTTCCTTTGTCGTTTAATTAATTGCTTATAGTTGCTGTTTCCAGAGGAGGCAACGTCAAAAATGAGCGAGCGGTTCCGCTGCGGTTTCGCAGTCGACTTTCAGGTTTGTCGTAACATCCCTTGTGTGGTGTGTGGTAGTCACTTTCAAGTTGATTCGGTCAATCATCCTAGGATCTCATCTCTAGGTTCACTCTAGACTCCGCTACTGAATTTCTTTTCGGCTCATGCGTTGACAGCCTCCAAAGCTCTCTCCCTTACCCACATAATGCTGATATCATGCTCCGCAACGCTCCCAATTCAGTCGCAGACGATTTCGCTAAAGCGTTCATGGACATGCAACTGGCCATTTCTCGACGCGCAATCTCTGGATGGGTCTGGCCTTGGTTTGAATTATCTGGGAGTTCGACTGCACCAGCAATGCGGGTCGTTGACGCCTTCCTGGATCCGATACTGAAGGATGCCGTGGAGAAAGTAAAGTCGACCAATATGTCTGAGCAACACAATAAAGGTGTGGATATGGGCGAGAATGATACACTTCTGGATCATTTGGTTCGCCACACTACTGGTTGGTGATCAATGCTTTGTTACTCCCAGCTGCTGCTGACTAACTACTTTGCAGACCCGGTCGTCCTCCACGACGAGGTTCTCAACATTATGATAGCTGGTCGGGACACGGTGAGTACCATGCGTCATTTACGACCTGAACGTCTCACGCAAACGCAAATCAAGACAGCGGGTATGCTGACGATAGCGGTGTATTTCCTTTCTCAATATCCCAACGTTCTTCGACGCCTGCGAGAAGAGATACTGGAAGAGGTTGGACAATCTTGTAGGCCCACATATGACGACATCAGAAATATGAAATACCTAAGAGCCGTCCTGAATGGTTAGCCTAAGTTTTCTCTGTCTATTATCATATGTTCATCAACATCTATAGAAACTATGCGTTTGTATCCTGCTGTGTAAGTATAATAGATGTCCTATGCCTATACTGAATATTCACGTGCGTGGCTACAACCGATCTTCAGCCCATGGAACATGCGGTATGTCTTTCCTCTCCGGGTTTAGATTAACCTAATTTGACATTTCCAATTTCCAGGTATGCTGTGAAAGATACTGTATTCCCAAACTCAGATCCTACGGGGAAGCCCCTGTTTATTCCGGCAGGCTCACCGTAAGTAGGCTATATTCACAGGCGCGACCTGTTTAGCTCACAAACTAAACTAGTGTTTCCTACTCGGTACATTGTATGCATCGCCGCACTGATTATTGGGGCCCGGATGGTGCGTTCATATTCATCGCGTCTGTCTGTGTCAGTCAGTGAAAGTGCTCACCTTCCTCTTTAGCGGAGGAGTTCGATCCGGATCGGTTCCTCGACTACCGTGTTCAGAAGTACCTCACACTAAACCCTTTCATCTTCTTGCCGTTCAATGCAGGCCCGCGAATCTGCCTCGGGCAGCAGTTTGCATATAATGAGATGTCATTCTTTTTGATCCGACTTCTACAGAAATTCGAAACTATCTCCCTCGACACTGGCTCTCAACCCCCCGATACCCGCCCTCCTGCTCATTGGGGGAATTGTCCCGGGCGCAAGGGCGTGGAGAAGTTTTGGCCCAAGGCTCATCTGACTCTTTATTCGGCTGTAAGCTCTTCATAATGCTCGTCCGATCGTTTCGCTCAACGGTTCATGTCTTGTAGGGAGGCTTGTGGCTCAAGATGACGGAAGCGAAAGTTTAAGCTTGAAAGTACTGAGGTCATGTAATTTTATTTCTAAGCAATCTATCTTCGTGCCCTTGAGTCCGTAAACGCAGTGACAAGCTAACTATCGCATAAGCTCCAGCCTATGCCTATGTCACGCCACAATAATGAGGGCTGGTGCTAATCATGCCCTAATCCGGATATAGAAGATCGAACAAAAGCGTCGTGGGAATATTCTGCCTGAACTCGAAAACATATGACTCTCTCACCATCTGGCCCATCTCCATTTCCAACATGCTGCGTACAATCGAAACGATTGAAGACCATTAATCTAGAATCAACAGATGCGAGAAGAGCCATATTCAAATGGTATGTGATTAAATCACCACTCGGGTGTGTGCAAACCCCTTGACCGGACCTACCGTGGAAGGGTAGGTATACACATATAAGCGTGGCTTCGAGATGGGCCGGCTGCAAAGCCAGACGAACGCGTTGTTCAGAACCACCATAATGGTTTTCCCACAGGCCTTCGCCCTCGTCGTGCAGCAACTAATCTTTTTGCTCTACCCTGCTGTTCTTACCCTTGCTCTCTGTAGCATTCTCGACAGTCTTGCCAATGCGGATGTCCCTACTTGGGCATATGCTCTCATAGCAATAGCCAGCACACCCGTCTCCCTTGCTGGAAGAATTTGGTTTCGCGATTGGCTGGTGGCGCGTAAGGCTGCTCGGGTAGGGGCGATCCTGGCTCCTCGATGGGATGGCAAAGCCATCGGAAACACCGATCTCCTTAAGTTATTGATGGGTGCTTTCGAGACTGGCTACATAAGTAAGGTTAAATATCTCCAGGCAACTGGACATTTGCTCAAGGACCATGGATAGGTGACTATCTATCTCAGAAATTGCAAGAAGTCGGCGGGACATTTCGCATGTACATTCTGTGGGACACAACCTATGTGACCTCTGATGCGAACATCATCAAGGTGACAATACTTGTAGTCAGCATAGATTGTTGGATACAACATTAACCATTTACATATGACAGGCCGTTCTTGCTACCGATTTTCACAATTATGTCAAAGGTTCGTGGTATAAGAGACCGTAGACTTTGTCTTATGTTCTCGCTTATGCAGGAAAGCAGTTCGATAGCATGACGAAGTCTGTTTTAGGGACCGGTGTATTCAATTCCGACGGTTCGTCCATGTTTATCCCATGCTGTCTAGTCGTTAATGAACTAATCCACCTCATCTTACCCTTGAAAGGTGATATGTGGAAGTAGGCATCTTATAGCTGGGACTTGTGTCATCTTATACTCAGATACCCATAGGTTTCACCGCTCGATGACCCGCCCCTTCTTCAGCCGCGACAGGATCAGTCACTTTGAGCTATTTGATAGACATGCAGGTGAGTAATCAGCTAACTTCAAGGCATGCAATTGACTGACTTAATTGCTTCAATAGGACAAGCCATACGCAAGCTAAGAGACCGCCTTGGGGAGGGTCACGCAGTTGATTTCCAGGTGAGTGACAATAAATATATATATATATATGTTGGGGCAACTGAAATCACTACTCTTAGGACCTTATTTCTCGTTTCACTCTAGACTCAGCAACAGAGTTCTTGTTCGGTTCCTGTGTACACAGTTTACGCAATTCTTTGCCATACCCCCATAATGTTCCGATGCCGGGCGCTCACCAATCTCCTGCTGAGGATTTTGCGAAAGCATTTGCTGAAGCGCAGACCGCCATCGCTCACCGTGCTCGGGTCGGCTGGATATGGCCGTGGTCTGAGCTCTTCCATGATAAAACAGAGTTGCCCATGCGTGTGGTAGACGCATACCTTGACCCAATTTTAAAGGCAGCTCTGAAGAAGGCAGAGGATGAAAAGGAATCCGGGAGAGTAAATGAAGAAGTGCGAGATGACCTGGAGGAAAACGAAACACTGTTGGATCATCTAGTGAGATACACCACTGGCAAGTCCATCGAAGATTTCATCGTTTGAACGACCTGTTAAAGACAATGTAATCCCCAGATCCGGTTGTTCTACACGACGAAGTTCTCAATATTATGATCGCCGGACGCGATACGGTTCGTACACAATCCAAATTCATCTCCATACTCAGCCTGAGTATGCCCTGTTATAGACAGCCGGTATGCTGACAATGGCAGTCTATTTCCTCTCTCAGTACTCTGTGGTTCTTCGACGCCTTCGTGAAGAGATCCTCGAAACAGTGGGTCCAACGCGGCGTCCAACTTATGATGATATCAGAAATATGAAATATCTCAGAGCCGTCCTGAACGGTACGCACAGATCCTGATTTTGGACTCACCCTTCTTAACTTTCATATAGAAACCATGAGACTATACCCCGCCGTGTGAGTGCCATGATAGTTTCAAAATGTCTCTCGGTAACTCAATTAGGGCGATTCCTAGACCGTGGAATATACGGTGGGATTCCTTGCTCATCAAAGTAACATGTTGTTCTTATCTGTGGACACGCTATATACTAGCTCCGCCGTCAAAGACACTACGTTGCCCAGCACGGACCCTTCAAAGCCATTCTATATACCCGCAGGCACGCCGTAAGTCGGAGTTTGTCTATCTAGGAACTTCATATCTGATCCTCGTCCTGTGGTAGAGTTACGTATTCGGTTCAATGCATGCACCGTCGTAAGGACTATTGGGGCCCCGATGGTCAGTCGTGTTGATTCAGATTCACAACTCTCAGTTTGATACATATCTACTCGCAGCGGAAGAGTTTGACCCCGACCGTTTCATCGACGCCCGCCTCCACAAATATCTCACTCCGAATCCATTCATTTTCCTGCCTTTCAATGCTGGCCCCCGGATCTGCCTTGGTCAACAATTCGCATACAATGAGATGTCGTTCTTCCTTATACGTCTCCTCCAAACGTTTGAGACGGTCTCTCTTGATGTGGAGGCCCAGCCTGCAGATTCCCGGCCACCTACTGAATGGGCGAATTGGCCTGGGCGCAAGGGTGTGGAGAAGTTCTGGCCGAAAGTACACTTGACCCTCTACTCAAAGGTACGTAAATTTCGACTCACGCATTGAAATGTCAAACTGATTGAAACTAGGGCGGGTTATGGATCAAAATGGATGAGACGAAGAATTCTGATACGGAGTAATCTATGTAATGGGAGAGCCTGAGTACAATGTATGAATTGATCTATCTGGTGTAAAAATTTATCCTGTTATCGAATGTGAGTCGTGACAGACAACTTGAAGCGCATATACTTGTCACCGCCAATGTTATGTGGTCGGATGGACTTCGTTCGAGTGTGAGATACTGTTCGCAAAGTGTGTGTTTTTGGACCATGCATATGGTCATGTTCTGCCAGAGAGGAGCAAAAAATGCTGCGGAGTAGTCTCCCTTGCAGACTAGCCAGGGTTCGAACCTGCGTCCCGGGTGCCTACGGCGGACAGCGCACATTAGCGGTATCGTCCGATCGAGTGTACAATCCAACATTCAACGCGATGCTGAATGTTCACTTTTCTACAGCTCACGGTTTGTTGCTTTCATGTGTATCTTCATCCACTTTGAAGATAAGTACCACATATCAATGTACAACCCGAACACGGTCCACGGCGCCTTCGTAAATCACAAGTCTTTCAATGAATACGCGAGTTCCTCTCCTTCTCGAATCTCTATACAAGGTGACAGTTTAGAATTCGCGTTCCCTAAACGCAGTGGCAAACTAACTACTCGCATGAACTGCACTGAACTGCAGCCCCGCCACTTGGCGCTAGTCAAATCCTGATACGAGCGTCGTTGCAATGAAGACATATGAGTCTTTCACCATCTAGCCCATCTCCAGTTCCGCCATGCTGCAATCAAAGCAGCCGCAGCAAACCGCAGCGTTCTGCATAGAACAGATGGGAGAAAATCAAATGATATGCGCGATCAATCAACACCCGGATGTGCGCACGACGTAAATGCCGTGGAATATTCGATGGTTAAATCCGACTAGGGACACACATATAAGCGTAGCTTTGAAATGCGCAGGTTGCAAAGAACGTATTGCTCCGAACCATCATGCTGGTTTTCCCACAGGCCCTCGCCCTCGTCGCGCAGCAATTAATCCTTTTGCTCTACCCTGCTGTTCTTACTTTTGCTCTGTGTAGCATTCTCGACAGTCTTGTCCATGCGGCGGTTCCTACTTGGGCGTATGCTCTCATAGCAACAACCAGCATTCCTGCCTCTCTTGCCGGAAGGATTTGGTTTCGCGATTGGATCATGGCGCGTAAGGCTGCTCGGGTCGATGCGATCCTGGTTCCTCGATGGAATGGGAAAGCCATTGGAAACACTGATATCCTCAAGTTGTTGCTAGTTGCATTCGAGACTGGCTACATAAGTGGGAATGAGCGTCTTCAACTTGTAATTGAAAATTTGCTCAAGAATTATTGATAGGTGACTATCTATCTGACAAATTGCAAGAAGTCGGCGGGACATTCTGCATGTACACTCTATGGGACCCGACCTATGTCACTTCCGATGCAAACATCATCAAGGTAACAATGTTGAACATAAATTATCGGATAGATTTGATATTGACAATTTAAACATGACAGGCCGTCCTTGCTACCGACTTTCCCAACTATATTAAAGGTTTGTGGTATACCTAGGGGCCACAGAAACTATCCCATATCTCGCTCATACAGGCAAGAAGTTCGATAGTATGACGAAATCCGTCCTAGGAACCGGCGTATTCAATTCTGACGGTTCGTCTATATCTATGTCATCATGTCTAGCCTTTGATTATTGAATCAATCTTCCTCATTCCATCCTTAACAGGTGATATGTGGAAGTAAGTATCTTCTGAATGGGACCTCCTTGCATCATAATCATTTGTGCATAGGTTCCACCGCTCGATGACCCGCCCCTTCTTCAGCCGCGATAGGATCAGCCACTTTGAATTATTTGATAGACATGCAGGTAAGCGATCAGCTAGTTTAGTGTTATGTAATGGACTGTCTGCATTACTTCAATAGGGCAAGCCATACGCAAGCTCAAAGACCGCCTTGGGGAGGGTCATGCAGTTGACTTCCAGGTGAGTGATAATATATATATATATATATGTCGGGGTAACTGAAATCACTACTCTTAGGACCTTATTTCTCGTTTCACTCTGGACTCAGCGACAGAGTTCTTGTTCGGTTCCTGTGTACACAGTTTACGCAATTCTTTGCCATACCCCCATAATGTTCCGATGCCGGGCGCTCACCAATCTCCTGCTGAGGATTTTGCGAAAGCATTTGCTGAAGCGCAGACAGCCATCGCCCACCGTTCTCGGGTCGGCTGGATTTGGCCGTGGTCTGAGCTCTTCCATGATAAAACAGAGTCGCCCATGCATGTGGTAGACGCATACCTTGACCCTATTTTAAAGGCAGCTCTGAAGAAGGCAGAGGATGAACAGAGGTTTGGGGTGGCAAATGGGAAAGTGCGGGACGACCTGGAAGAAGATGAAACATTATTGGATCATCTAGTGAGATATACCACAGGTAAGTCCATCATAGTCTAATTGTGTGGACGATCTGCTGACAACTTGCTTTCCAGATCCAATTGTTCTACATGACGAAGTTCTCAACATCATGATCGCTGGACGTGATACGGTTCGTAGACAATGATCCAAAATTATCTCACTCCACATTGAGGTTGAAAATATCCTGTTATAGACAGCTGGTATGCTGACAATGGCGGTCTATTTCCTTTCTCAGTATCCTACGGTCCTTCGACGCCTCCGTGACGAGATCTTCGAGAAAGTAGGTCAGACGCGGCGTCCAACATACGAGGATATCAGAAATATGAAATATCTCAGAGCCGTCCTGAACGGTACGCACCGACTCTATTTTCGAGTTTTCCTTTCTTAATTTACACATAGAAACCATGAGACTATACCCTGCCGTGTGAGTACCATAATAGTTTCAAAATGTCTCTCGGTAACTCAATTAGGGCAATTCCTAGGCCGTGGAATATACGGTGGGATTCCTTGCTCATCAAAGTAACATGTTAATTCTTATCTCTGGACACACTATATACTAGCTCCGCCGTCAAAGACACTACGTTGCCCAGCACGGACCCTTCAAAGCCATTCTATGTGCCCGCAGGGATGTCGTAAGTCAGGCCGTTCTCTTTCTTCAAAGTTTCCGATTTGATCCTCGTCCTGTGGTAGAGTTTTGTATTCGGTTCAGTGTATGCATCGTCGGAGAGACTACTGGGGCCCTGACGGTCAGTCGTGTACTATCATGCCATTTAACAGTTCTCGGTCTGATATATATGTATTTACTCAGCGGAAGAGTTTGACCCCGACCGTTTCATCGATTCCCGCCTCCACAAGTATCTCACTCCGAACCCATTCATTTTCCTGCCTTTCAATGCTGGCCCCCGGATCTGCCTTGGTCAACAATTCGCATACAATGAGATGTCGTTCTTCCTTATACGTCTCCTCCAAACGTTTGAGACGGTCTCTCTTGATGTGGAGGCCCAGCCTGCAGATTCCCGGCCACCTGCTGAATGGGCGAATTGGCCTGGGCGCAAGGGTGTGGAGAAGTTCTGGCCGAAAGTACACTTGACCCTCTACTCAAAGGTACGTAAATTTCGACTCATGCATTGAAATGTCAAACTGATTAAAGCTAGGGCGGACTATGGGTCAGAATGGATGAGGCAAAGAACTCTGATACGGAGTAATCTTCGTTGGAGGGAGAATACAAAATACAACATATGAATTGATCTGGTGTAGTTATCTATCCTGTTATAGCATGTAATTCAACTTTGGCAAGTAGAAAGGAGATGCGATAGCCGCAGTGGATGGTGGTGGACGCGAATATAATCAACGGTCTACGCCGCCTTTCCCGAATCTTCCTTCAAGCTGACGATACGGTTGAGTACAACGATATCCCCCGCCTTGCGGATAGGCTTGAACTCGTCGCCTTCCTCGAGACAAGACAGTTTCGAATCCTTGTCAACGGCAAAGTATGCCACCCGCAATCCCTGGAATCGAATGCACTCCTTCCCGATAAGTTGCTCACTCGTCGCCTTGGGAGTGTCATCATGCGGAGATGTGTGTCCTACAGTCTGCTCGGTAGACTTCAAAGCTTTGTCTGTCCGCGTCTTGCTCTCCTTCTGGGCTTCTATCCAAGCGCGTTTCGCCAACGGCCAAAATCCGACCTCGACCATTGCGCCTTTGACAACTTCCAAGCTATGCGGATTGATGTCGGCCTTGAAGTCGGGCTCTACGGCGGCTGGGTTCTCGCTCTTAAACAGCTGATGGAAGATACGGGTCTCGTCTACACGGACCGGGCTTCCGGTGGGTGCGTGCTCAGCTACCCACTGGATGAATGCCTTGGGCTTCTTGGGCGCAACCTCGCCCTCGTTCTCGATACGGCAAATCAGCTCTGTCACCTCGCCAGTGGTAGGGTCAGTCTTGTATGATGTGCAAGTGATGGGATGCGGGGCCTGGAACAGCCCAACGGTCTTGCCCGGGGCAAGACGGAAGTAGTCTTTAGAGTCCTCCAAACGGAAATCGTCCGCATCGATATAGATCGTCCGTGTAAAGGGTACGACAGAAGTACCTAGCTCCGGGACTTTAGGATGCAGAGGCTTCTCTAGCATGAGAACGTAGTCTTCTGAGAGGTTCTCAATGGTGACCTTGAGCGGTCGGAGAACCATAAGTAAGCGGGGTGCGGAGCTCTCCAGGTACTGTCTCACGGCTTGTTCGAAACGTACAGCCTGGATGTTGGATGCTGCTGTAGAGACCCCAAGCGAGCTAACGAAGGAAAGGATCGCGCCTGGGGGCACACCACGTCTTCGTAGGGCGATAAGAGTGTACAGACGGGGATCGTCCCATCCGTTGACATAGCCCTCTTTGACAAGCTGGAGGATTTTCCGTTTTGACATAATGGTCCCTGTGACATTGAGTCTGCCATACTCGGACTGGCGAGGCTTATAGACCTCTAGAGCATCACAAAGCCACTCGTAGGATTCCCGAGAGGCGATGAATTCGGTTGTACACAAGGAGTGCCTAACAAAAACAAAGGTCAGATTGCGAGTTGAGAGACCTAGTCCTACGTACGAAATGTTCTCGAAGCTATCAACTAGACAATGGGTGAAGTCGTATGTAGGGTAAATCTTCCACTTGTCGTGAGTCCTGTGATGTGGCGCGTTGAGAACTCGGTATGCCACAAGGTCCCACATCATTGTATTGCCGGATTCGAGGTCCTGCTTCATCCGTAAAATCGCTTCACCAGGCTTGTAACCGCCGTTCTTCATTTTCTCGAACTCCGCGAGGGATTCGGATACTGGTCGTGTACGATGTATGCACGCCTTTCTTGGGCCGCGCTCGTCGCCACCTCGATTAATGTAGATCTCTTCCCCTAGTTCGACTGTGAGATTGCATCGAGACAAATCGATGGAGGTACGCACCTGTGCAATGGCAGATATATGCCTTATCCCTCTTGATGGACTCGACCGCCAACTCGTGGAGCTGATCAAAGTAGTCACTCGAGTATGTAATTTTCCACGGTTCGAATCCAAGCCATCGAACAGTTTCCAAAATGCTCTCAAAGTACTGGGCCTCTTCTGCTTCTGGGTTGGTGTCATCGTACCTTAGGTAACACTTGCCTCCGTGATGGGCGGCATAACCAAAATTCACGAAAATAGCCTTGGAATGTCCGATATGCAGGTAGCCATTGGGTTCCGGTGGGAATCGGGTGTAAACAATTCCACCTGTTGCAGAGATATGCTGGTCGCGAAGATGCGAATGGAGCTGCGGGTTTTCGCCTGGCTTGTGTAGCCTGCCAAGGAAGCCTTCGGTAAAGACTGATTTTGAAGAGGAGGCGGTGGCGTTGGATTGTTCGGAAGACACTGCAGCCTTCGTTGTCTCTTTCTTTGGTTCCTAAAATATTGATAAAGCATCAATATCTTCCTCGTAGAAAGAATCTTGTCATGTACTCGCTTTGGTTTTGGGCTTTGCCGCTTCCTTCACGCCGAACTTCTCGGTAAACGCGGATTCAACCGCATTTTTTAGCTCGAGCGGGTGTGCCCACCTGAGGTCGGTGTTCTTCAACGCTCCAATAGTGGCTCCGAGATTTGCCCAGCCTGAGGCCGCACTTGAGGCAACATAGCTTGTGACCTGAGAAGCGAGCTCTGTAGGCGATATGGTGAATCCTAAGAAGAATTTATGTCAGATTACTCCAACTTGCAAATGTCTGATGCACGTACCAACCCCGCACTCTTTATCGAAATCTGCCTGGTCTACAGGAGCAGAGTGTGCTTCAAGATACTTTGCAGCAGCTGTTGATGAGTGTGAATATCACTCCCTCATTATCAGTGACTATTCTGAGATAACACACCTGATACCTGGTCCGTACTCTTGATTCTACCATCCAAAATGGCATCAACGGCGTACTCTTGCTCATCACCTCCAAGTTTTGATCCGTGCACAGCGAGCGCGGCAAGTAGCACTCCGCTCTTCTCATCCAGCTTCTGTGTGGACAGATTCTTCTTCTCGATGATATCCTTAAGAGTAGACGCGCTTTTGGGGCTCTTCGCAGCCTCTGCAGCCTTGGACTGGGTCAGACCAATAGATTTGAATAATTCGATGAGTTCAGCTGTTTCTGCTGATACCGCCTTTGGAGGCATACTTGGAATATAGATTGGTGTTGAAGCTAGCTAAGCTATATGAGAGGTCAAACGACCTGCCAGTGGTGGTTATTGCAATCCTTGACTCGATTTCATCGATTGCTAAATCTCGATTCGGATCTGGCACAAACAACCGCAAATAATTTGCGCTAGAGCGGCGAGCAAAGGAGGCTCGACGAAACGTTTACAACCCTTTCTCTTTATTTACGGCATCAATGTTGAAGGAAAGTAAAGGGTTGGAGCCCTAGCTGGAACAAAAGGAGAAAATTTGCTAATCCTCACAAAAGTTCATGCCAGCATGCTGAGGCTCCTGCTGGACTTACTGAACTTTGGAAGGTGCGTTGTAGATGTCTCGCATGAATATTTTCCTCCTCCTCCCGGAATCGAAACACAGGGCTCTACTCTCTTCCTTGTCTAAGTTGATCAGACTCGACAAGCCTGAGAGGCAAGTGGTTTTACCACTGGGGCATGGTGGCCCGCTTTCTAAATAAGTGTTTAAGCTTATGTGCCACGTTTCTGGCAAGTCCGTGTCACGGTCTAGGTAGGGATACAGTGATGATAGCAATGTGTGTTAATACTACATAGGTGTCAGAGCATATGCGAGCGAGCTGGTATCTGGACGGAAGATATACTGCTGCTGCTCCATCGCAGGTGCCTCCGGCTCAATCTCTTCCTCACTGTCCGCTCCAAGCACATGAAAAATCCGCCAATCCAAAACCTCAGCATGATTCCCCATCACCTTCCTGAGTTCATTCTCCAACTGCGGCCGAATTCCGCTTGTGACCATATCCCTCACCCACCTCCGACTCACCATCCAACTGGCCACTCCCTTCGGAGGCATGAAAAATCCCTCTTTGGGCGGGCCCAAGCATCGTTCTTTCCGTCCTAGTCCCCGTTTCGGCTTCGTGCTCTTGTCGACTTTGTCCTCTTCATCCAGGGTAGCGAAGAAACGAAGCAGACGCGTACTGCGCCAGGGTAGTCCACGGACACGGAGAACTTGTACTTGTTTGAGAACACCTACAGGAGGGACGGCTTCACTGTATTCGTCGCAGGATTCTTCGGATGACATACAGTCAATTTGAAGCGCGCTGTCGAATGTTGAATGTGAGAACTCGTCAAGTTTCTGCCGCGAATCAGTACGCAGGCCTAGTTTCTGACAAATAATAGTATCGTGAAGACTTGTTCATGGATAAACGAGGAGAGGACTAACGTGTTTCTTCCGCTCACGGCGTCTGGCTTTCAAAGCCTTCGCTTCCTCCCTCCTCTTATTGTGATGCGCGGCCGTTTCATCTCGCTGAGCCTTGAATTTCTGCCTCAGCGTCGTGAATGCCTGATCAAATCCAGTATCCAACGTCTTCTTGTTAAAATCCTTATCTGGTACGTGCTTATACAGTCTCCGCCGTGTCTTCAAATCTGCTATTATGCGTTTCTTCATTTCAGCGTTATGTATGGATTGCTTCGTAGTCTTGTCCCATACGAATCGAACGGGTTCGTTCGCATCGAGAGGTTCACCTTCAATATGACTATCTGGAAGATCTTCGCTTAGTTTGACCTTCATGCAGCGAAAGATGTGGGTGCGTAGTGCGTGCTGCGATTCACTGTAAGTATAGAACGATAGATATAAAACCCGACTGACGTGTATTGTCAGACATCGACTGTCGTGACCATTCTTCCTCTTCTTCGGAGCAGTCGACGTGCCAGTGTCAGATTCGTCGTCACTACTCTCCTCTTCCTCGCTGTCGCTTGGGATTGGTGCAGGAATGAAACGCCGCTTCCCCAAGGTCGATGTTGGGACCGGGACTGGGGACTGGACAGCAGGTGATGCCGGCTCCTCCGTTTGCGTGACAGCCGGGGTAGACACTTCCACAGGTGATGGAAGCATCTGCGGTGTCTGAGCAGGTGGCAACAGGGGAGAGGTAAATGGTTGGTTGGACGACCCCTCAATGAAGGTGGGGAGATTTGAGGACACATAAGCGGACTGGCTGACTGGCGACAAAGGAAGCTCGAAGTGCCGTTGTGCGTCAGTTGGGGCGGAGATCGGGACCTCCTCAATGTATGCAGAGGAGGCCGGGAGTGGTGGTTCGTACACTGTACTATGTTCAGTACCCATCAGGCTATGGTCTTGATTAAACCGCGGCTGCGGCTGCTGCGCTTGCATACTCACGCAGGCTTTCAGAAGCGATATCTCCGTCTGCATGTCATTAATCTGCCTCTCCATGTCTGCTTGACGGTGAGCATACTTGGCTTCCTGCTCCTGCTCCCATGCTAATCGACGCCTCCGCTCAATCTCTGTGGCTTGTCTAGTAGCAAGCACGACTCGAAAGAGCTCTTGTATGGCATTGGCCGGTCGTTGAACCGGACCGGCTGGTGGTTGCGGGGGAGGCCTTCTGACCATGAGATACGCATTCATACATCTTGTCGGTAGCTTACCTCGGCGGTGGAGGCGGTGGTGGTTCTACTACGGCTAGTTCTAGCTCGCTACGGTGGGGTACGTGAGGGGATGGTGGCGGCGGTGCTCGAGGGTGCTCTACGACTTGAGAATTTGAGAAACCGTCGTTGTAGTCGTAGCCAGATCTTCTCCTCGAGCGAGGCTGTACGACATGAGGGTTGAGAGCATTTGAGAGCTCGCTGGTCATCGAGTAAGTTCATGACCGCTCAGGCGCCCGAGACAAGGAGTCGAGATAGCCACGTGGGGACACCCACGTGGCTCATTCGTGAGTGGAACGCGTCAGCTTGCGAACGCGTTCATTTCAGACATAAACCTCGCACATTCGCAAACATGGAACAAGACTATGCTCAGATGATACAACAGGCGCAAGGAGGAAGACAGCGAGCTGGAGATACTACCATACCAGACAAGTTCGTGCGACTCTTACAGTCCGCGGAAACAAAGACTAAACGGTCGTGTTCACTAGCGGCGAGGTCATTCATATCTCTTCCCTAGCCCTTTTGAAGGTAAGCGAGGGATAGAAAGCGATGCAGCGACTATACTGACGTATTCATAGATGTTAAAGCATGGACGGGCGGGAGTACCAATGGAAGTCATGGGTCTTATGCTGGGCGAGTTCGTCGACGAATATACCGTGCAAGTCATTGACGTCTTTGCCATGCCACAATCTGGTACGACCGTCTCCGTCGAGTCTGTCGATCATGTCTTCCAGACGAGGATGATGGAAATGCTGAAGCAAACCGGACGGTGAGTGCCTCGAAAACTCGTATTTGAACTCTCCTTTTTGACATAGTGCATCATAACAGACCCGAAATGGTCGTCGGCTGGTACCATTCGCATCCTGGCTTCGGGTGCTGGTTGTCAAGTGTCGATATTAACACACAACAGGTATGTCACATACCTTTATTTATCATACCCTCTTCTGATCCCATTACAGTCCTTCGAATCCCTTGACCCCCGCTCCGTCTCCGTTGTCGTCGACCCCATTCAATCCGTCAAAGGCAAAGTCGTCATTGACGCTTTTCGTCTCATTCAACCCCAGACTGTTGTAGCAGGCAACGAGCCGCGTCAGACTACCTCCAACATTGGTCATATCAATAAGCCCTCAATTCAAGCCCTCATTCATGGCTTGAACAGGCATTACTACTCTATCGCTGTGAACTACCGCAAGACTGAGCTTGAGCAAAGCATGCTTATGAATCTACACAAGCGCAACTGGACAGAGGGGTTGCATTTGCGAGATTTTAAGGGACATAAGGAGAGTAATGAGAAGGCGATCAAGGTACGTTCTAATCATTACTGAAAATCCGCGTGATGGTCAAAGTTTTGATGAATGTAACATTCCTAGTCGATGCTGACGTTGTCAGCTGCGTACAACAAGTCTGTGCAAGAAGAATCGACTCTCACCACTGAACAACTCAAGACACGGCATGTAGGCAAGCAAGACCCCAAGCGGCATCTTGAGGAGGCAGTAGAAAAGGCAATGGGAGATCAGGTGGTGCAAAATCTGGCAACTATGCTCTTAGCTGAACTATGAACTGCATAAACTGTGATTGATATTTTCCCACCCCTGCGTCTACTGTATAGTTTCGTCGATTGCAACGGACCAGATTCATTTCAACTTTTAGATTGTGTATCAAGTACCGCGGGCCTTCTGCAATTTGGTCCTTACGGACATTGCCACGGCAAGCTGCGCATCTGCTCTCTTCCAGCTTCGCGTACTCTTCTTATCGCAGCGTATCAAGAGCTCGATGAGTCCAGACTTGCAAACAAACGATGACGTTGATGACAGTAGGCATACGCTTACTGAGGAACTAAACTCACCGCTACTCACCGGCTTCAGTGTCCGAAGGCAAACATAAAAAGTCTGCGATTCAATCTGCTTACGCTTCTGCGGCTTCTGTTCCTTGCAGTCTGATAGTTCTATGTTTGAAGAGAAGCCTGTGGGCAGGTGATCATCCGCGTTGAGCAAGGCACGCCCAAGACTACCGGTACGATAGAAGGCAATAGAATAGTGCTAAACGCTACTGGATGGTGTATTATCGGATACGCACGGTGCTTAATAGCGAGCTGCGTCGGCCGAATCCATGGGCGGATCCAAATGCCAGAAGAGAGCAGTTGGCACTCAGCATTCTCGCTGAGAACGATAATGCAGGTCCGAAACGATGGGTTTCCTCGGTATGTCTTTATTAGCCCATCCCGGGGAAGACCTCAGGCAAGCGGGACGTAGTACTGAATAGGATGCTGATGAACTTCCGCACGCCAGTCTTCAAGTGTATCTGAAAGATACCACGGAGCGGTGCTGTGGTTCAGTTCTAAGTCGACAGGCCCCAGATCAGCTGGGAAAAATCTGAGAAATAAGCGTCGGTCGATGGTCGCAAGACCTGTTTGAATGGGGTTAGTTTTGTTAAAGCGGATGCAGGGGAGGTCACGGGCATATTACCTACCTCCGTCCCGTATGGCAAGGAACTCTTCAGACAGTTGCGTATACATTGCGAAAACATGTGCGCTGCAAAGCAACGGAACCCAATTGACCGTTACCTCAACGAGGTCCCACCGCGGACAGATACGTTAATCGAGACTAGCCGCGGAACGACCCAAGCGCAGAGGGTCTCGCGCCCATCGCAGATACAAATCATATTCACATCGTGTCAAACTCAAGGCATCTTGGTTGTGAAGCATCAACCCTATGAGTGGTCGCCTCGCTGGAAATCCAGTTTCCGAGCACATCATTGGTGGTTTATGCAACTTCCAGGTCCGATGAGTGAAACATCCCAAAGAATATAACTGGGCGGCATCCCGGGTACAGTGTTATTGCGTATCGTAGGTATTCAGGCAAAATATGAAGATGATACAGCCTGCGTATACACAATCCATTGTGACTCTGCTTTTCGGCGCAAGAACTATGTGCGATTGTTGCGCGGCTTTTGAGAGGACACCTCTACAATCCTGCCGTCCTCGAGGAAGCGTCTACTGAACTTCGGGATGATACCCATCTCCTTCGCTCTGCGAATAGCTTTACCCAGTCTGCGCTGGTTCTTCCACGTAAGTTGCGTAGTCGCTCGGTTGTGGATCTTGCCCATCTCCGAAACGTACATGGACAGAAGGCGAGAATTCATAGCCTCTTGCAGAGGGTTGATGTCAAGCTGGTGGAATAAGTCGCGCCTTCGGGACTCTTTGGCATCAGGGCCTAATTTCCAAGCCTTTTGCCAGGGAGGGCGTCTGGGCATACGTTTGTCACGAGAGAGTTGATTAGGTGAGATTAACTAGATAGGTAAAATGGTGTTAGTACTAAGGGTAGGATGACTACAGTTGAAGCACGGAAAACACAGGAAACGGAGACGAATAAGGAGGGGTGAAACGCACGGCAGATTGGAGGAACTCCCTGGGTATTCGCGGCCCACGAAGGGAGTCAGGACCTGATCGTGACGAAACAAGAAACGGAGGTCAGTACGAGAAAGCGGGGTCGATTTCAAAAGGATTTCTTTCCACTGCTTACGGCTCGGATCAGCAATAGCTTGAAGGATATCGGTATCCAACTTTGTCTCCTCTATGATGTTCACAAGATCTTGACCAGCGGTCAGTTCCAGGTCGTCCTCGGCATTGCGAGGAGAGGAGCTGGATATGCACCGTGCTCCTGGCGTTCTAAGGGATGTTGAAAGAACAGCGGGAGAAATCTGCCGCGCGAACAGTGGCCGGAGGATAGTGGTGAGAGGTAGCATGAGACTTGGTCTATAGTGAATTGACACAGGATATGTCGGGGGCAGCTCCAAAGAAAAGACTGGTCCGCAGTGTGCTCGAGTCTGTGTGCACGAGTCGGTGCGTTTGAAAGTCGGCCAACGTTCCCGGAGTGGAAAATCGGGGATCCGGACACGTGGTGATACCAAAGTAGGCGCGTGTGAGGACCCCGAGAGTGTCCATCACCTCACTCCTACGTATTTGATCGTCCGGCTCTAATCCGACTTGGGAAGGAGTGTCATATTTTGGTGGGCACTGCGGGTCGATTAAAGTAGCAGCATTTGATAGTATCGTAGGGTTATATTTGTTTGAGCTGTCTAGAGTGCATCACGAGAACAGCGGTGAGGGTGACTACAGGGGCTGAATCTAAGATGGCCGCTGAGATAGGTCTGCAAGCCGGGACCCCGAAAGCGCCTCAGTCTGATCGTAGGGTTAGTGTGGGAAGTTTCTGGAGGAATACAGAGCACTTTTACCCGTTTCTAGCCACATTTGGGGAGTTTCGTGCGCAAACGTGGGGTCGGTAACTGCCTTTTCTGGTGAATATATTGAAGTAGCATCCAGGCCCAATTCTAGGTTTACTTGGAATTCGTGACCAAAAGTGGCCCGGACCCAAGGACATCTTTCGCTCGAGGTCGCAGGTGAAGCCATCCTCCCGCACACACTCTCCAAGCTGCGTCCTGCACCTCGTTAGCCGACAACTTCACATCAATTCCTCATGTTTTTCTGACTCCTAAACTCAACACGATCTTTTCGCTTTTCGTGTTTCTCGCGCCCCATCACCACGCTGAACGCTATATCTCGCAGGCAGCGCCGCTTCACACACTCCTGGCAGACACACTGGGAGCTACATGTCCACAGAGTCGAGCTTGCCTCGTCGTCAACTCCCCAGCCCATTAGTGTTCTCTCCAGAGTCCGTCTTACCAGCAATTCCTCTACCAGTCCAGTTGTCCAGTAGCAACTCCCATGCGTCGGGATCCAATACCGTGTCCATGCCCTTCGTCAGACGACATGTCTATCGTCGTCTGAAGGCCGCCAAACAAGAGTGCGACAAGGAGCTACAGCGTGTCACCAACTCTGTCACCGCCTTCTTTGAGGAACGCCTCAGGGACAACGAGCACGAGCAAGAGTATGAGCGTGAGCAGCGCGAACTCGAGCGAGAACGAGATCGCGATTCTCATCAGAGTGAAATTGTGGATGCCCTTCGCGAAGGATTTGTCCTTCAGCCCGCGGAACTACGGTCAGCGCTGCAGTTCGATGAAGTCTCAGACGGTGGTTACGATGCAGACCCGGAAGGGAGTACGCGAGGACGACAGCGTACGTATTTACTCTGATATTCAAAAACATCAAATCTCACTATATGTTTGTCTATATATGCCCACAGCATCTATATCGTCCAATAGTCCAGCTTCGTACAGCCCTGCATCTATTCGACGACATCCCACTCTCCCTCGAGAGAACCGATCCTTGACGCATCTGCCTTTGACCGTAGGTGGTACTATTAGTCCTGCCAGTAGTGCGACGCCTCCTCCTGAGGTCATCAGCCCTAGGAAACGCGATAACACAACCTCATCTACCGGAAGTCAATGGAGTGGTCAGAGTCTCGCCTCCCGGCGATTATCACGCACAATCCATATTCCAAGTCGGCCTTCCCGTTCTGGTGCTAGTTCACGGTCAACCTCTCGCTCACGATCTCCCCTTCCTCGCTCTGCGTTCCCGGATTCTTCGGCGTCCATGAACAACCGGCGCTCATCGCGCATTCTCGTCGACGATCCTATCGACCCTATCATGACCACTTTATACGAGATTATCGGTGTTGCAACCGACGTGGTAGAAATGTCCATCAGCCAGCTCACAGCTCAGCCGAAGATATGTGAACAGCTTGTTCAGCGCGTGCAGAATATCGGCAAGGCTTGGGACGAGCACCCCGACTGGCATGGACGAAATTGGTACGTCCAGGTTCTCCTCGCCATTGCCAGTCTTAGTCGTGTTGTGGAGTGGTGGGAAGCGGAGAAGCAGTTCTGGAACTTCGACGATAACGACGATGAACAAGAGGAACCCCTACTCTTCGTGATGAAACCTGCCGATGAGGAGACAGCAGCTGTTGTGCCTGCAACACCGTCCATGAAGCATGGTATGGCGGAGACTGGTAGCGCTGTGAAGGTGGGTGCAGATGAGGAAGCCAAGCTGCGAATGTACCGCACCACCAGTGCTAGTCGTCGTTCAAGGGATGATGCTCCGAAGGAGCTCTCCGCGACACCTGCGCACAATACTCATAAAGACCCCGATCATCCACGAAGTATGTCGAAGTACGACAACGCTGAATCTGCTCGTGTTCTGGCTACAGAACGGCTACGGCTTCAAGCGGAGACGGCTCAGAATCAGAACATTGTTTTAGAGCTCAGTCTGGATGGAGATCATTTTGTGTGGGTTAACTACGCGTGGCGCAATGTCATAGGGTGCGTCCAAATCTTGAACCCTTTCTCGTTGTTGACATGAGTTCTGACTGGTATACAGTGGTGATCCAGAGGACCTCATTGATACTCGAGTATCTAAGCTTCTGGCCGCCTCGGACTGGCACGTCTTTCGCGACGCTACAAGGCGGCTCATGGAAGACGACTCACATACAGTCGAAGTACGGTTCAAGGTAATGCTTGACCCAGACTTTGACCGGGATCATACCCAACCTGCTCTCTATCAGCAGATGGAGGGTAAGGGTATGCTGATGATCGAACGTGAAGACGGTCGCCCATCACATACTATGTGGGTCGTTAAACCTATCTCTTCTCCAGAATACCTTCAAGCCCCTCCCTCCATTCTTCTCGAGACCGGTGAAATCGGCGATGAACCCGCGACACCTGAGCCTACTCCGCAAGTTGGCTTTAGTGATCGCTGTCCGAACGAGCCTGTTACACCTTTTCCATTCGCCCGACCAATCAGCACAGCCCTCATTCTTTGCCGTATTTGCGAGTGCAACATTCCACAGTGGTACTTCGAGAAGCATAACGAGACATGCAGTGAGGTGCATCGCCTGGAAGCAGAAATTGGCGAGTGCAACGAGAGTATTGGGGAACTTCGCAGTACTATCCGTGAGCTGCAAACCGCGATGGATAGGTCTTCGCCTATGTCGGTGCCTGAATACCGTGGCATGCCCATCTTCTCCCCATCTACGAGCCCGAGCTCGAATTCTCCTCTTGCGCTCTTACGCGCTCCATTGAAGATGAAGCGCATGAGCGTCAAGAAGATGCAACGTCAGGTTTTGGAGCAGCTGGAGGATATCCTGTCACTTTCTGCGGAGGTGAAGATACCATCTTTGAAAGAAGACGAAGCTCAAGAGCCTATTGAACGACAGCGACTGTTGTCTCCCGCTTCTGAGAGAAAGATGTCGCAGGTCAGGAGGTGGAACAAGCCTTCGATTGAGGATCAGGCGTTGACCCAGCTTGTGGAGGACGCTGAGCGCGTGATGCGCCAGAAGATTGACAACGTAGTTCGCATGCAGAACACCATTCGATATTCCGAGAAGATCAGGCAGGAGTGGGAGGAAAAGGTTGAGCAGACGTTATCGATGGGAGATGATGAAGAGAGCGACGAGGAGGAAGAGGAAGAGGAGATCGAAGGCGAGCAAGAGGAGGAACTTAGTGAGCAGCATACTCTGGGTTCTCTGCGTGAGACAGAGGACGACCATTCAAGCACTACTTCAGAGTATGCTTTCAGTGGCCATAATGCGTCTTCGGATCCTACGCCTCTAGCACCTTCGCCGGCGCCTTATGCAGAAACGCTCGAACGAAGCGAGAGCGTGGCTAGTATGGCTTCTTCAGTGCCTGCACCAGTACCCACATACCATTGGCCGTCTAGTACGTTCAATACCCGGTCTTCTACGCCCTCTTCAATCTCTTCCCCTCTTGCTCTTGCTGCTCCGATCATTGCTTCCTCTTGTCCAGATGACATTCCGCCCCCTATGGATCTCAATGATGGTCATAGCTTGCCTATTCCTATGCCTGGCGTTTCGTACTCGCAAAGACCGCGTAGGTCACCACAGAACCTGGAGCCTAAGTTATTGATCACCCCGCCTCTCTCCCCGATGGTGTCCCCCCAGGATGTCACTGCTCGTCGTGCAAACCGGCGGCATTCGACTGCGCAACCTCTGATTAGCCCTACCTCGTCGATTTCTAATATTAACAGCATGCCCTTATCTCCACGCCTACCCTCCGTTACCCCTGTTTCTCGCACTACCCCGACCTCGATCAAGGACTTTGAGATAATCAAGCCCATTAGCAAGGGAGCCTTCGGCTCTGTCTTCCTTGCGAAGAAGAAAGTCACGGGTGACTACTTTGCTATCAAAGTTCTCAAGAAAGCAGACATGATAGCGAAGAATCAAATCACGAATGTCAAGGCCGAGCGCATGATTCTCATGAAGCAGGCCGAGTCTCCTTTCGTGGCAAAGCTTTACTTTACGTTCCAGAGCAAAGAAAATCTTTATCTTGTAATGGAGTACCTTAATGGTGGCGACTGTGCCGCTCTCATCAAATCTCTTGGATCTCTCCCGGAAGAATGGACCAGGAATTATATCGCAGAGGTTGTTTTAGGTTTGGAATCTCTTCATCAGCGCGGTATTGTACATCGGTGCGCCCCCTTTGCGACTCTGTGCAAACTCCTACTAATGAGATCGCCTCCAGTGATTTAAAGCCGGATAATTTGCTCATTGATCAACACGGTCACCTCAAACTTACTGATTTCGGACTGAGTAGGATTGGTTTACTCGGACGGCAGACACGTGACGGCCCACTTTTGTTTGAGCGGGGACCTCGCAGTCGGCCCCGACATAACTCGCGGCCCCCCTCAATTGATTCCTACATGTCGTCGCCGCTGCTCGCCGCAGAATTGCACGGTTCGTATTTCGCCCAGCGCAACCAGTCCATTCCGCGCCCAGGATCATCACCTTATCTACCACTTTCAGATGATGTCAGCGAGTCTAGCGGCTCTGAATCGGTGTACAACCTTTTCCCCAGGAGAAATGGTGTCAAGCAGATCGGAGATAGTCCGCTGCAGTCGTTCGCAACCGAGTTGACCACGGATCTACGGTCACATCCTACGCCTGGCGGAACACCTCCCGGAGAACAGAAGGTAGTTGGGACGCCTGACTATCTTGCTCCTGAGACGATTCTTGGTCTGCGCGGCGATGACGCAGCTGTCGATTGGGTACGTCGTCTATTAGTGTCGTTTATTTGTTCTTCTAATCGTGTCTATTAGTGGGCGCTGGGTGTCATCACCTACGAATTCTTATACGGGATTCCACCGTTCCATGATGAGACGCCGGAGAAGGTATTCGAGAATATCCTGTCGGGTCATATTGAATGGCACGATGACTACGTCGATGTTTCCGACGAGGCCAAGGACTTCATGGCGCGACTAATGACTCTTGATCCCACCCACCGTCTCGGAGCAAACGGGGCAGTGGAGGTCAAGGCGCATCCGTTTTTCACTGGCATTGACTGGAATGCGGTTACAACAACGGAAGCGGCATTCATTCCACAGGTGACCGATCCGGAGTCTACCGATTACTTCGATCCTCGTGGCGCAGTCTTACAGCTTTTCAACGAAGAGGACCACCCGATCCCTACCTCAGGCACTTTTTCTGATAGCCCGAGTATGACCCCTGAGGCTACGCTGCAATCGACGTTGACTGCTCCTGTTCCGTTGCCCAATCGTGATACAACTTCAACCTCAAGCGACGATGACTTTGGGTCATTCAGCTTCAAGAACCTCCCTGTGCTTAAGCAGGCTAACGATGATGTGATTCGCAAATTAAGAACTGATCAACTAGCCCCAATCGTTCATACACTGTCGGAACCGTCCGGTGCACATTCAAGACGAAAGAGTATTTCTACTCGTGTCAAGAAACCAACTAGTGTCATTACAGCCATGGACATGTCAACCAAGAGTTCATCCGGAGGGCCGCCCTCTCCCGCGACGTCGACGTCTTCCATTGCATCTTCCCCCTCCCGCGGACCGCCCACACCTGGTAGCGCGGGTAGCATTCACGCAAGGAAACCGTCTGACCACGGGGCCATTGAGCGTTTCAAACTAAATCACCTCGAGGGCGACGTTCACCGTCGTAACTCCATGCCCAGCCGGCTGAGAACAGCCTCTATCTCAACCAGCGGTGATGGATCACAGTCTGATTCTTGGTCTGGCCAAATCTCTCAGCATCCAGGTTATGAAGTGCATACTCCACCGTCGTCAGTGGCATCGATAGATTTGAAGAGGGCACCTGATCCCCATGATCGAGCTGTAACATGCCTGTTGGCAGAGGACAATCCCATCACAGCAAAAATCATCGAGACCCTGCTCATACGCCTAGGCTGCCGTTGTGTTGTTGTTGCGGATGGTTCGGAGGCCATCAGTGTCGCGATGGGTGACATCAGTACGTCTCTATCCTCGTTGTAACGGGTCGTCGTGACTGAAAGATTACGTACAGAATTTGACTGCATACTGATGGATCTCCACATGCCCATACGTGAGTTCATTATCTCAGCCTTAATTAATTTTGTACTGACTCGTTATTAGTCGATGGCGAAGGAGCGGCACGGTATATTAAAACCACGAACAACAAGAACGCGAGTACTCCGATCATTGCTGTCAGTGCCTATGGCGCTTCAGAGCCCACGGAGCAGAACAACCCGTTTACTGCCTACCTCGCGAAACCCGTTCAGAAAGCTGACTTGTTAACTGTGATGCGACAACTTGGCTTCAAAACGTCCACCGCGCCAGGGCGTGGGCCTGCAAACGCGCGGACGACTGGCGCTGCTACATCGCCCACATCTTTATCCCTGTCGACAGGTGTGTTGGCGCGATGACACCTATGATTCACGATTTTCGTTCCTCTTTGCTGTTTTCGCATCTTCTTCTTTGCGTATCGAGTGTCTCGTCGCTTCCCGTTTGGTTGCATTTTGCTCATGTCATGCCCATCTGATAATTCCGTCACATTTACCATTTGTTCTGTTCCAATCCACCAATCATCACATCAACATGCATTCCCCTCTCCATAGCATCACTTTGATTTCCACGACATTCGCTTTGCATTCCGGTAGTTCTTTGCACTGTAAGCTAGATTTATTTACCTGTGCCACTAAATCCCATCGGGGGATAGCTTTCTGTCTTACCGTCTGGTGTGTTGCTTTGTCGACGGTGCTCGAGGGGCGGTGCTTCACCGACTCGGTTACTGCGCGCTCGTTCAGGAACAGTAGCAACGGCGCCTATTTTAATGAGGTCTCGTTTGTCTCTGAGAATATTCGCAGGTTGTCCTCTTACCTCGTTCACAATCCTTGAAATACTCGCAGTCGGCAGCCTTCACACCCGCACTCATCTGTTGTATCACTGTTAACCTAGAGTCTTGTAGACAATGGCTGCTCCGGGCTGGGGGAACTCTCCTTACTCGCATTCTGGCCGATACCCACCCAACAGGTCCCCATACGATCCCAGAAGACAACAGTACTTCCAGCCTGCAACCCCTGGCTTTTACAATCCTGCCGTCTTTCCCAATCAGCAAGCATATGCTCCCCATCCCCATACTCCCACATCTGCACCGCCCATTCCTAGCATTCTAAAACCTGGTCGTGGTCCTCCTGTATCACCACCAGTAGGCGGGTTCAGGGCGAACTCATTCTCAAGTGAGCTCTCAGGCGACATTTTCTTTCAGAATCCATCTCCTCTTGCCTTTCCACAGCCCCAAATACAACATATCCCGCCTCCGCAGATCAGACACACCGTCTCTGCGCCTGCACCACATATACCGAGGAAGCCGGACTTCAACCAACCACCATTACCTCCCAAGCCTTCCCTCTCCATTCAAGATGGACCTGGCCCTTCATTATATCCACAACCAGTGGCTTCTACTTCTCTACACGACAAGTCGCCTAGGGTGCCTCCGAAGGTACTCAACCCTGGATCTGATAAGCACACGAGTAGCCCCAACAGTGATACCGATTTCAACCGCGCACTGCAACAGTCCGCAGAGGCCGATGCTGAAATTCGAAGACAAGAGGAAGAAGACCTCGCTCGTGCATTGGAGGAGTCTCTACGCACCTCTCCTCGCCGTGCTTCTTCTCCCCTTCCACCCTCTCTTCATATTCCTATCGATGACCCATCAAGTTCCGAGCATTCTCCGGGTTTACATGAGAGTGATCATATAACCCCTTCGATATCGCCTCATTCAGCTTATATCCTCCCATCTACTCCCTTCCTCACTTCCCCGGTATCTTCCCCCTCTGCGCACGCCGAAGGCAGTTCCCAGAGGAGAGATGCCAAATCAGATGCGGTCTACAACAGTCCGCCACGCATGGATCGACAAATCTTGGACGACGAGGCGTTTGCGCGGAGTTTATTGGAGGAGGAGCAAAGGGCAGCTAAACAGGCTGTGGAACAAGGCAAGGCTCAAACCAACCAGGATAGTTATTCTAGTTCTCCTTCACCGCTAGTGAAGCCTGGTCCACCTCAGTACGATAATATTGTATTTCCCCCACATCCCTTACCAGCGACGACCCCAAATTCTCCTTCCATGGACTCGGTCCCTCCTATGGCTACGCATTCCTATGGGCAACGGACCCCAGAGAGCCCACAAATACCTTCTCCGGGGCCGGTATTAGGTCGCAGCACGTCTGCAAACGTAGTACCCACTTATCCTGTCCACGACCCCGAAACACGAAATGGCCGCTCCCTATCATTTGGAGCGTATGCGACTAAGAGCGCTGCGAGGCCACCATTAAATGAATCTTTAAATGAATCATCACCACAACTTCAGCACAAGACATCTACAGCATCTCCTCAGCCGCTTCCTTCTGTGCAGGAACATAGTCCTTCAGGAAGTAGCCAAGGGAGCCCGCAACCTCCAACCGAAAGTCCACCATTAATTCATCGGACGTCAAGTCAGTATATCGATAATGAACTGCTGAAAGGCGTTAGTGAGTGTGAACTCCAGATTCTTTAGTGTTTCAATTTCTGATAGGGAATCCGTAGCTATTGGATTTGGCCCACCGGTAGTTACAACTGAATTGGCCCCGATGAAAGGTCCTATTCCAAACGTCATCGGTCTTCCATACGGCCGTGCCCCGCCGCTACACATGAAAGCTCCTAACTGGCGCGACATGTTGAAACTCATGGCACGCCTCAGTAGTACACGGTTGGAACCCACGGTGGAGGCTCTGGCATTAGTGAAAATTCCGATGCAACTTCGAGTAGTGATCAATTTTGTAAAGGTGCGTCGTTACCGTTACGGTTATCCTTGGGTATTCAATTTACTCGGTGCAGGTACACCAATTATCGACTGATTGGCATGTCGTCCTTTACATGACAATCGACCTCCCTATTCCTTCAGATCACCGGTATAAGCAACGGAATACTAGTGATCCTGCACTACTCCCATATTCTTACACGCTTTCTCCCACGCCCAATTTCCTCAGAGAGAGCGCCGATGGGCCAATATCAAAGTGGTATACGATCCCTTCGAGTGAGAATATGCCTTACCCGACGTTACCCATCACCTTTCCCGATCTTGCAACGTACCTGATGTCTGCTCTGGAGAACTCACAGCGAGCGATAAACGATCGCTCCAGTGGGTTGTACCGACTGGCGAAATCGATCGGTAACTTCTACCCAAACCAAACGGACGGAGAGGAGGATGAGGAGCAGCGTCGAGGCCTATTGGGCCGTTTCTTTGGAAGGAGTAACAAGCCGAACCGACACTCCAACGACGAGCGATCTAACCTTGTGACACCCTTTTTCGCGGATGATTTTGGTCGGTAGTCGCTTTCCCCCCCCCGGAGGGACCCACTCCGGCCTTAACCGCACACATTCGTGGGATATCCGCTTACTACCGATATGGAAATACTTGTATACCGGGGACGTGTTGCACAGGAAAGGTTCGACGAGTCTCAGCGCGCCTCCTTTTGGCACTACTGGTGTTGGGGGGGCGAAGCCGCTGCGTGATACGATCGATACACACAGTCCTTATACTTTGGTGACTGGGTCCGGAACCGGTTCTGATGAACTGTATCGTCCAGATTATGTAGCTGGTGTGTTTGCAGCTGCTCGACAAGTTTCATCTATTGGGCTACCTGTACTAATAGCATGTGCAAAATAATACAAAATAATATAATTAATCGTGGGTAGCCTGCGATTACATTCTGTTATTTTGTATTATGGGGCAACATACGCTTGACGAAATGATCCTGACGATTATGATATCATCGGGCTGGGAGTAGATATCTACCCCATCTACCAGGGCTTTACCCCCGCAGTTGTACAGTAGCACTTATTCGACCCAGCCTCCGACTGTTTTGGTGTGTTATTTATATTGAACATTTGCGTGCGATGTGGTAGTAGGTACGAACATCAATATGAACTAGTGAAATATGTATACGTGAAATAGTGTACCATTGGATAGTCTGTTTGTGACTTGGGGGTAGTGAGCTTGGGACAAGAAATGACGAGGTTAAGACAGGGGGAAAAACAAAAGTAGTGTCCTATTGATGCAGCTCAGCGTGTTGTGACGAGTGAGTGAGACTAGAGAAAGCGTAGATCAAGGCATGGCGAAAGTGAGGTGGCCCTCGAGGGGGGTGAGGATGCGGATGAGATGGAACAACGTGAGTGTTGAGGCGATGAATTAAAGGGGCTGTGTTGACTAGAGCAGAGACGAATAATGATAAGGCGTAAAGCGGGGGAGAGAGCATGCAAAAAAGCGATCCACGATCCGACCACCAAGGTGCATATATACTTGTGCCACCTCAGATATGCAGATCCGCATCAAAGCCGTCCAGGTCATCGTCATCATCGCCTCTCCTCCTGTTTGCATACCGTCCCACAAGCCCCTCCTCGTCGTCGTCCCCGTTATCGAACTCCTCATCGTTCACAGCCTCCTCGCGCTCTGCCTCCACCTGCTCCTTCAACACCCCCGCAGCACTATCTGGCACGAGACTCTCGCCCCCGTGGTACGTGAACCCCCGGAAGTTCTCCTGCACGCTGCTCGTCAACGGGCTCCCTACTGGCTCCCTTTTCTTCTTCCGCGGCGCCGGCATCTCGATGCTCTGAACGTTGGACTGAGATATTGGTATTGAAGACGCTTGGCTTTGTCCGTTCGTAGGCGCTATCGTCTGTGGGGGTCGGTCACTTCCTAACGGTCCGTTCGGCGTATGGATGCTCGCAGTCATGCTGTGACTTAGCGCAACCCAATCCTCCGACGGGTCTTCCTCGTCAAGATCCATGATCTCGTCTGGGCCTGCGTCTCGTACGTCGGCAGTAGTAAATTCTGGATCAAAGTTCGCCACGGACTCGTCTGACTCGACGACGGGTTTGAAGGGAGGTGTGAGTTGCTTCGATGCGAGCGCATTCCAGTCGATGCTCCTGAAGAAAGCATGGTCCTTGAGTTCAGCAGCATCACGTTGCGCACCTAAGCGGTGCTTGGGGTTGCGATTGAGCAGCTACGTATCACAAACGATTAGACAACGAGCGCTCAAGAGAACAAAATTGAAACCCACCCCTTTGACGAACTGCTTCCCATCCTCGCCAATGACACCCTTGGGGAACCTGATCTTCCCGAAACAGATGTTCTTGTACATTTGCTGAGTATCCTCGGCATAAAATGGACTCCATCCGCAACACATCTCGAACAGTAAGACGCCCAAGCTCCAAAAGTCCACGAGCTTCGAGTACCCATGTTCGTCGAGGAGCACCTCCGGCGCGAGGTACTCCGTAGTACCACAAAATGTGTTGGTAAGCTCGTCGGACCGCAGATCGGGTTTGGAAAGTCCGAAGTCGCACAGAGCTACATGCCCAGTCGCGTCAAGGAGGATATTTTCCGGTTTTAGATCCCTAAAGCATGGAGGTAATATCAGTCATCCGTCTATGGAGGCAAGAATGGAATAACGGCGGAACGTACCGGTAAACAATGTCATACTTGTGTAAATGCTCCAGCGCAAGCACAAGTTCTGCGATGTAGAACCTCGCCCTTTCCTCGCTAAACCTTGTTTCCCGCTGCAAATGCCAAAAAAGCTCTCCTCCGCTCTTGAAGTCCGTGACCAAATACAGATCTGTGTCGGTCTGGAACGAGAATTTCAAACCCACGAGGAATGGTGACTCCAACGAGCGCTGCAGGATCTTACGCTCGCCGATCGTGTGCGCGACTTCCTTCTTGGCGATAATCTCGCGTTTAGAGAGGACTTTCATGGCGTATATGCGCTTGGTGTCCTTTTTCCTCACTTGGAAGACTCGACCGAAAGTACCTCGGCCGATGAGCTTGAGGAATTCGAAATCCCGCGGAGTAAGTGCCCGTTTCGTCTATAGAATCCGACATCACGGAGGACGTGGCGATGTCCCGCATACAGTCGACGTGTCGGAAGGAGTGGAGGACCGCAGGTGAAGGATATTTTAGTGGGGGAAAAGACCAGGTCGTCAGCAACAATTTGTGGAGCAGGCGATCAAAGTGGAACGGTGTAAACGTGATCAAATGTTAATACCCGTGGGAGGCGGAATCCGTCGTGGCGAGATGAGATGTGGGGAAGTGAACATCGGGAAAGAAGCGCGTTTGTGGGGAGCATAGCATGGGGAAACGTGAGAAAAGAACAGACGCGTACCTTGTTTGCCTCAAATGTGATCTGCACTCTCATCTCTCCGGTGACGGTCTCGTTTTCGTACGGTAGGAGTCTGGTTGTCGAGTGATGTACCGCGTTAGTGTCGTCGAGCGTTGTGTGTGGAAAACGAACAGGGGGGACGAGTCCAGTGCGGGTCAGCACGTGTGCGCGACAGGGGAAAATAGGACGCGGCATCCCACGAATGATCGTAACGCAAGGGGTACAGTCGGGTACGCAGTAGGCGAGTCAGACGACGTAGCAAATTTAGGTATAGTTTCAGGATTGGTAGATGTGGATGATTTGACGGGCGGGCGGTAAACGTGGGTGTACAGGTACAGGGAAAACGGCGTGGTTGGGGCGTGGCGATATAAAGAAAGCAGTATGGTCAGCACCGGTTTGCAAACGTGAGGCGGATATGATCCGAAATACGACAAAGGAGGGGGAAAGGGCACACACAACGAGGATGGTAACGGTGAACAGGGGGGAGGGCTAAAATGAAAGGGAAACGAAGAACAAACGTACCGGTGCCATTGGTCTACTGTATGGTCGTGAACGAGCACAGGCTTAATTTGTACGGTCCCAAGGAACCCCAGGTCGCTGACCGCGCGGTCATAAACATTGAATGTAACCGCCGACTGTTCTGAGGTAACATCGCTGCGAACGGGATAATGTTAGAATCTAGCGCTGCAACAGACACAAAATACTCACAAAGATACTTCGTGCTTCCACACAGGGTTATGCGCAGAGAGTCGTGGTCCGAACATACTTGTTCCTAACGGCCCAAGACCACTCTTTGCCGAACCTGCAGAACTACTGGGTGTATGCTCTTTACTACCAGGCCTGCTGCCACCTCCCGCTGACCCTGCTCCCGCACCCGCTCTGTTACTAATCGCTCCCAAGGCTGACAAGGCTGCCGAAGAAGAGGTCCGCGAGAGGTTCGTAGCGACGCCCTTGACCTCCTTGTCAAGCACATCTGTCGGATCCCTCGACACAAACTCATTCTGTTCGAACTGGACGACGACGTAAGGACGTGCACGAGAGGATCGGACGTTGAGTCCTCTGGCTTGAATAAGTTTGACGTGGATTTGACCTCTGGAAGGGCCAGAGGCTCCATTGGCAGTCGACGCTATGGACGAGACGCCGTTTCCGTTGCCATGGGCAGAAGAATGCGTGGACCCATTTGTTGATGAGTTCGAAGAAGAAGCAGAAGCGGACTTGGTGAGACCCGATGGAGGGTGATGTGAAGCGGTGGAATGGCTGTCAGCGCTGGCACTACTCCTGTTGGAATTGATTTGTGAGCTTGGCTGTGACTGTTGCAGTTTGCTAGAGGTAGGAGTTCGTTTGGGGGGTGGAGGTTGCTGCATATTGAAGACGGGTGCATGAAGCGACAAGCTGGTGGTCGGAAGGGCAAAACTACTGCCACCAGGCGTCAAAGGCATGGACGAGTGGGGAAGGGCTAGATCAGAGTCTGCATTAGGAGCTGACAAGTTTGACGCAGTAATTCCCTTGACTGTGGGAGCGGAGATTGAAGGTGAGAGCAACTGAGTACCCAGGAGTTGATGGTGGTAGGCTGGTGCTGCTGCGCCTGTGGGTGTGTGCACGCTGATACTTGCTCTTGTCGTTGTCGTCGCCGCCATCGAGGAGGATTGGGGGGAAGCAAGCGAAAGCTCAAAAGGATTGGTACGCTCCTGACCATTTGGGCCAGCCCTTGGGGTGAGGTCATTCATCGGCGTCGAGGGCCAGAACTTGAGCATCTTGATCTTGAAGGGAAAGATCGATGGCCAGTAAGCGGTAGGCGATGTGCGATGGGTCGGTGGTGGGCGATGAGCAGAGTGTGAAGGACGACGAGGAGCGAGATGCAGTTGAGTCGAAGGAGATGTGCGGGTGTTATCCTCTCCACTTGCAGCCTCTCCACTCGTTGATGGCGAAACGCATGTTATCTCCAATAAATCTGGGGTTCTTTCCGATGAGCTCTTTTTCCGACGATGCCCTGAGCTCCTGTCATCTGCATCCGCCGACTCTCGCGAAAACATCACCGCCATCACAGAATTTTTTATTCTCACTGCGGAGAACAGGCGTCGGGGGACGGGGAAGGTGATACGAAAGGATTGTCGGGCCAGCTCTCATTCTTCCTTCTGCTGTCGACCTTAAATTCTCCTCATTACGCTTTGATGTACATTTTATCGGACTCTTGTGCAGCCATCTTTTCGCTTTTCTCGAAATTTGATCAATGCAGAGTCACATCGTCCTCTAAACTTTCTTCCAACCCGTCCAATTGCGCAAACACCGCAGTCGCAAGACAGTCTCTATCTATCTCTTGTATCTTTCTCTACCCTCACAAAAATGCCTCAGTCTCTTCCGTTCCATCTTATTCACAAGCTTTGGCACGGACGATAAGTACCGCTCAGCCAATCAGAGTCGCGGATTTGCTTCACCGCTTCGGGCGGTCCGCCCCGATACTGGGGCCTCGAATGTGCGGATCCAAGTCCTCAACAGCGCTTGTCTCATGAGCTGCACAAGGCGGTCGACCAGTGCAAGTCAATCTAGACTTGCTTTCGTACTGCCTCAACAGCCTCTCCGACATACTCCACATCCTCTTTTCCTCCTTCCGACGCCGCAGCCTCGATCTCCGCTCGCCGTGCACTAGCTTGGGCCTTTAGCTGTTCTTTCCCAAGCCGCAATCCCCATACCGCGGAGCCTATCATAAGCCCAAGCATCATGGTCCGTCCAGCTGCTCTCCGCGGAAGTCGGTCTGTCCAGTCAAAAAGAGGGGAACACTCCCAGTGAGCCAACCGTACATTAATGTAGCAATGCAGGAGCGAGAAGGAACGGAGACTTAGGAGCGGAATTGCATATCACGCAAAGAAGGTAAACCAATGTACTCACACACAGCAGAAAACACTCCTGCAGTCCCCACGCCAGCGAGTATCTCCCCTACACCCGCCACAGGCTCACCCAGCCTCCTCGATCCCTCCTCGATGCACACCCACCCAGCCGCTGCAGTCCCCAGCTTCAAAGCATCCCATCCCGCCTCCTTCAGCCCTCCCATAATCAACCTATAATTCTTCGTCTTGTTATAGAAATACCATCCTTGCACGGTCGTGGGCGGCCGATGGACGTTTTCTGCGAGGAAGCGCAACGAAGCTGCGCGTGAGCCTCGAAACAGACCGATAGTGATACCGAGGACGACGGCTGTGCCTGGTAGGAGGTAGTAGCGGTCTGGTACGTTGATGCGGATTTGACGAGGTTTGGGTGCGTCGTCGTCTGTTCTTTCGTAAGGAGTGGTCATGTTGGAGAGTAGGATCCGTGAGAATTACCTATTCGGGGAGAAGGGCGGGTTGGGCGCGCAATATAAGCGCGCAATACACCCTGCAAGTTCGCAATATTTTAATCTGAACCCTTCTTTTCCCACCTATTTATACACGAGTCATCGTCACGTTGAAATATTTGATGCCGATATTATTAGATGGTCCGTCGAAAAGAATCGACATACGCGTACATCACACAGGGAAGGTGTAGAAAATAGATACTCGACAAAATCACCAGTCATTCAGACTCTTGCGTCCTGGTCGCGAAAGGTTTAGGCCGCCCCGGAGTAGAGGCGGGATGACTTTGCCCCCGACGATAGTATCTCGAACGATGGCATCCACATGATGCGGTGTCGCTCGTCCATACCACACCGATGCTCCCTGAGGGGTATAGATCTAGCACAGACACACACCCCAATTAGCTCTTTGGCTACATCACGAGTTGAAGACGTACGATCAAATTACCAGCATATTTGTGTCCCCCGATATGTGAGATTTTCAGGATGAGAGCACGCTTCGTGTCCGCTGTCTGGGAATCATGAGATTTGAGCTGTCGGAGAATCTCCTGATCTTTCTCATCTTCAGTTCCCTCGAACTCCTCTAGTGGAGGAACACCGTAATGTGCAGGGTCCTCCACCTCCTGATGCACCTCCCATCCTTCACGTTCTAATGCCACGCTCAATCCTATGTGGGACATTATGAACACACAAAACACAATAAATAGAAGGACGACTCAACCGACCATGCTCTAGTTTGGGTGCTGCAAGTGCGCAACGGTTGTCTCGCTTCTTATGCGAACCTGAACGGGTCTTATATTAATTCAATTTTCACTCGAAGATGTTTACCAAAACGTGAAACTTACACAGCAGAATCACACACGAGTATGGCAACACCCAAGATCTAACTGGGCTGCCTTCCACCACTGCACCTGTCCTTCCAAGTGCAGGGTCCACCGCCTCGCGCCATAGCAGTTGCGCACCCTCCTTGGACCTCTCCACCTCCGTCACAACTTTATAATCCGGTAACACCAGCACAGTTTCGTGCGTGGAGTCTTCACACACCGTATGATGACTTCCATTGAGGATGGCTATCCGTTTGGTCTGACTCGGATCGTATATCCCGTTTATGCCCTTCTTGGGCTCGGATGGAGGTGCTGAATCCGGAGATGCAGGTTTGGGGCCTTTGGGGCCTTTGGGCCCGGATGGTGCGATGGAGTCGAGGAATGCTGCTAGAGTGCCCGACGTGGACGTCACCTCGTGGGCCCAGTCAGATTTTCCGGTAGAGATGACGACCTATTGTTCAAAAGTAATATGTTCAACTCCTGAAACTAACATCCCCCCAATTTTGGACTGCTATTGGAACGTACTTGTCGCCGATAGGGCTTCATCGAGCCGAGCAGCTGAGTCTCCATGTCAACATCGAATCTCGGGTACTCCTCATGACCTGAGAGACCCCGAGTTCTTAGTATGTCAATCCGAACCACTAGATGCAGTCAATAGGGTACAGACCTTCGTCACAAGGATCCGCACAGCCCCTGCAGTCATCTGTGGATACGGGAACGCACGCCTCCTCGAGCTGTGCGGCGATGGACTGTACGTCGGTGTTGTGACCAAGAGCGTACGCCACGAGTTTTCTGATTGAGCTCATGGCTGGTCAGGAGGGTGGCTGGGTAGTGTATCTCTGTGCGACATGTGGGACTCCGAGTAGGATTTATATGATTTCCGCGGTGAGCAGGTTATGAGCCAATTCAACCGCGCGTTTGGATGAAACCTTTATCAGATAACTTCAAGGGGGATCGGATGGCGTCTCATTGATCATTTCGCAGCAAGTTCGCAGCACAAATATTCAGGGCAATCATCTCCAGTGGGTCGGCTAATAGCACAGTTTTTACAGCGAAGAACGCCGCTCTGGAACATTTCCCACTGACACAATTCTATCTGATAAGATGCGCGCCGAGGAGGCGAGGCTACTTACGAGCAATTCGCTGCGCAGACTCAGGGCGGCTCGCGTTGTTCGGTCCACCCCGACATAATATTTACTAATTAATCAGCGCATTGGGGGCGACACCCACTGTCAATCCCGATATCACATCTTACACACACGAGGTTACCCTAACAGATCAAGACAGCATTAATAAATACATTAAAACAGATCAAAGTTCGAGTCGGTCAAGATACTAGTAGCAGGTACCGTTAAATACGCTAACTACATAATAACCCCAGGCATGAGAGCGGGCGAAATTTTTATAATGCGGCAACCAGTACTAGTGATACTAGTGTCAGAGGCAGGCGCTGCGAATTCAAAGTGTCACAGCACTGCGCGGGTATCTTACGGGAATGTAACCCAAACTGGAGTACGCCCCCCAAGGAGAGTAGCTATCCACCGTAGTCATCTGGGAAAAAGGGTGTTACAAGATTAGATCGCTCATCGTTAGAGTGCTTTGGCTTGCTACTAGAACTCCTTCCGAAGAAACGGCCTAATACACCTCGATGCTGCTCTTCTTCCGTCGCACCACCTGCATGGCCTGGATAGAAAGTCTCAATGTATTTTGCAAGCCTATATAACCCACATGAGCGGTCGTTTATCGCTCGCTGGGAATTCTCCAAGGCGGACAATAAGTACGCCGCAAGATCAGGAAAGGTGATGGGGAGTGTTGGGTATGGCGTATCCTCACTCAAGGGAATGGTATACCACTTGGACAGTGGCCCGTCGGCGCTCCCTCTGAGGAGGTTGGGTCTGGGAGAAAGTGTGTAAGAATATGGGAGCGATGTGGGATCGCTCATATAACGACGCTGGTATTGCTGAGAATTCGGGAGTGGGTGGTCGATTGTCATATAAAGGACAACATGCCAATCGTTCGATAACCGGTGTACCTAGTACGCCGAAGCAGTTAAACACCTGCCAGTCAATGGAAATAGCAATGAGGACGTACTTTTACAAAGTTGACCACTACTCGAAGCTGCATTGGAATATTGGTTGAAGCAAGCGCTTCCACTGCGGGTGCCAACCTGGTATGGCTCAGGCTTGCCATGAGCTTCAGCATGTTATACCAGTTAGGAGCTTTCATATGTAGCGGCGATGTACGACCATACGGTAGGCGGATGACGTTTGCTATGGGACCTTTCATCGGAATTAATTCCGCCGTCACTGTCGCCGGGGCGAAATCAATAGCTATGGCAACCTGTCAGAAAGTGGAAGACTGGAAAAATTGGATTGTACGCTTACTAACACCTTTCAACAATTCATCATCAATATGTTGGTTTGATGTTGACTGGATCCACAATGAGCTATCGTGGCCGCTCCTTGTGGAACTATGCTCCTGCACAGAATGAATCGACTGAGGAAATATAGTAGAGGAGGTTCCAGTATGTCGAAATTGGGAATGTTCACTCGGAAATGCATTCGTTTGAGGTCTTGCAGCAGCTCCATACGCTCCAAACGATTGTGAGCGGCTGGCTCGCGTGTCTGGATGGTGAACAGGATAAATAGGTACAACGTTTGCAGACGTACTGCGATCTAGCACCGGCCCTGTAGAAGGTAGTCGTGAGTTCTCCGAGTACTGCCGCCTGTAGGGACTTGTGGACATGGAAGGAGGGGCCGAGTTCATACTGGGGGATATCGCCGCTGGGGAAGAATGTGGAGAAAGGGAGATAATGGTACTGTACCGTGGTAGACGAGGTTCCACTGGAAGCATATGAAGGCTAGAGATAGTATCCTGATTGGTTTGAGCCCCTGCCTGCTCCCCGATCCGTGTAGCCGGAAGTGCCCTCTGTTCCTCCAACAAACTCCGCGCAAATGCTTCGTCGTCTATGATTTGCTGATACATGCTTGGTGGACTGTAGGAGACTGTATCTGAATTGACGTCTATTCTCTGGGAACTGCTTCCGGCATGTGCAAAGGGAAGATATACCGAGGAAGTAGGGGGATCAGGAGACAGGAACGTATAAGCCGGAGGAGACAATATCGGAGTTGACTGAATGGTCTCATGTGAGATGGGAGAAGTATGGGGGGTTGGTTGAACATGGACACGAAGAGAGGGCGGAGAACTGTGCAGTAGAGACTCCTCCAATGCACGAGCAAGATCTTCTTCCTCTCGCGCTCGAGCCTTAGCATAGTCCTCTGCAGATTGCTGCAGTACTCGGTTGAAATCGACGTCGTTGTCAGGATTGTCCATGGTCCTATCACATTCAGAAGCACTAGGTTGTGCAGAGGGCAGCGATAGGCACTATTTGTGGACACAATGGTGAAGGCGAACTGCCTTCAGGATGCGAAAGCCAGGGCTTGGACTCTGGAACATTTTCCCTTTGCAGAACAAAATTCTATCTGATATGCAAGATGCGCGCCGAGGGGGAAGCTAAGGCAGTACGGTTCAGCGTTTGCTTCACTGCGCACTGTCTCCAAGACATGATATTGTGTTCACTACAAGCACGACGCATGCACACATGAATTGACTAGTTTAAGCACTGCAACCATATGGATATGTCACTGACTGAATCCATGAACTAGCATAAGCTTGTGGCAAATGAAGTGCGCAGCAAGGTAGTGACATACTGACTTGGAGGTGTTGATGATGGAATATATCTGCGCTGGCCATTACAAAAGAAAGTCCCTCACCAGGCGACAAATGTAGGCAAAGGTATCAGATTGAAGCGGATTTGTGAGAGAAGAGTACGTAAAGCATCCGAGAGACCGAGGAGAGCTTGGAACCAAATAACATTAAAGTTAAGCAGTAGAGGGGCCCTGAAGGCTACAAAAATTGACCAGAAATTTTGAATAACATCCAATGAGTAGTAGAGTGAAACCCAGAGGTCGTAACGGCTGCCACGGGCGACGATGAAGGTTGTTGTTGCAAAAGATGGTTGGGTTTGGACCAAGTTTGTTTGTGTGTTCTTGTGCTTGTAGGGATCAAATTTGTTTTCGCTCGTTTTCTGCAATTTGGACGTTGTGTGAGTATGTTTTGTACGAAACCAAACAAATCGGTCCCTACGCTCACCTCCGCTCTGGCCGTCGTCCTCAACGTCCTCCACGTCCGTTGTCCTCGTCCTCTACCATGAAACCCACCGCTTGGACCCCTTGCAGCATGGCCCGTGCGCCGCGACCAAGCATCTGCGCGCATGGCTGACATAAGCAACTTTGCTTTCTTCTACCAACACCGTATCCCGTCGTCGACCTCGCCTCGTTCGACAACAAATACATTCGCCTTGTGCACATTCCCCCGATAGTCTTTTCAAGACGGCGTCACATCAGGAATATTTTGACATGGCCCAGCAGCCAACAGTCATGCCGCAGGACATGATTCCGCAACATCCTCCGCCACCGCAGTTACACCCCCCTGTGAATTCATATTACCCCGAGAATCCCAATGACCTAACGGGCGGACTTCCTATCAATCTTGATTCTTTGCGCGATGGACCGCCCGGAAGCAAACCTTTCTACCCATACTCTACTCTAATCCGGTGCGTCGGGGGGAAACAAACTGTCTCGTGCACCTGCTGATTTTACTTTCTTTACCTTCTAGCTACGCGATAAAGGGTGCACCAAATCAAAAGCTACTCTTGGAGGACATTTACTATGCTATCGAGTCACGAGTAAGTCCATACGATTATGCAATATCATCTCTTTCTGAAGTTGGGCATCAGTTTCCTTATTTCCGTTCAGCTCCTCCCGGATGGAAGGTATATCTACTCAGCTTATGATCTGTCATACATCTGACAGAGAAACAGAACTCTGTCCGTCATAACCTGTCTTTGAACCCATGTTTTGAGAAAGTCCCGCGCCCACTCACAGACCGCGGTAAAGGCTCGTATTGGACCGTAAATGACAACGTCGACCCTAGGACTGGCGTCCATCGCGTTCGGAAAAAGAAGCCGAAGGGTGGATCTAAAGGACGAGGGCAGCAAGTGCAAGAAACACAGCACCAGGAAGAGCAGCAACCAGTCATTGAGCAGGATGTCGATTATCATCCTGGAGCAACGACTGAGGCTCAGACATACCCAGAGCCGACTTTTGTGCCACCTCCTATCATTGCAACCGACGGCCCGGGCCCAAGTAGACAACAAAGCTATCCACCAACGTACCCAACGTCAGTATTTTATGGTGTATCATCGCCCTTTTCTGCAGAATATTTACATGTATTACACAGATTCGATCCAGGGTTTGGCTTCCCCCCAACGGATATGCGATATAACGTACCGCCAATCTTTCCTCCCGAGGAGCGGTTCGAAGTAGACGATCATGGAAACATCAACTGGGCGGCTGCATGGCGGAAAGAGCTGGCCAACATGGTTAGCTTTACGGAGGACCAGGAGAAATCGGGCGCAGACCAGGAGTGGTTCAAATTGATGTTGATCAAAGTGAGGTCTGCGATGATGGCGCCGCCGATGAACCCTGGAGATGGGCTGGGGCATCCGCCAAACGGGATGCATGGTGCACCTCCGAATGGCGTCGAAGTACCCGCTCATTAGGAGCAGTCGTGCCTTTGGTTTATCGTTGTCGCGTGTGGGCTACCAGAGCCCGTCTAGTTCCTGCGTCCGATGGACACAGGCTCGCTATTCTGGACTTGATCTTTCTACTTTAATCGATATGCTGTCCTTCTTGTTTGCAGTGCCGTTTTTCCTCCACTCGTCTCTTATATTGCGCGTCATTGACTTTGTAGTCGTCTTTACTATACCAACTGCCAGGCATTACATCACGTAAATATGCACTTTGGTTTATGGCCGCTCGTGCTATTACCAGCATGAATCCCCACTGCTGAGTGTACCGGGCACTATATGATAGTAGGTGTAGTAACCTCGGGGGAAATGTTTAGTTGGAGGACAGTTAACTCATCTCTCCTTGACATGCAAGCTTTGTGACTTGAACGCTCTCGTAGGTCGCTTGACCATTCATCATCCCACCAGAAGCCTCAAGCTCACCACATCGAACGCTCTCTAGACTAGTACATTGATTCGAACGAAAGCTGAGCACTGGGCCCTTCGGCGAATTGACTTGCGATATCTCATCTAGACTCAGATAATTACGGACAGGTCGGCTACAGAGGATGAACCACAACGAACAGGACTGCGGTGTCGAGCGCATGTACTCAATCGATGTCTGTCACGGTATTACCTGTGCTTATGGTATATCGTTAACTAGAGTCAAGGAATCCCCGGGTGACTAGTATCGACGCAGCTAGTCCGGCAGAGCTTCTTCGGAGCCTCATTCTTGAAAACCTTGCCTCGATAACATGGGACGGGCTTTCTAAACTGGAACGCTGATGTTCACTGCCAGTGTCTTAGCCAATGTTTGCGGGCATGGATCTCCCGACCAAGAGACGGTGGAATCATATGAAGCCCAACATCGAGATGCTAACCCCGCCTACAGCCTCCTCATATCCTTCAAACAAAGTTTGGCTGCTGCTTCATTGGTCTCGCATACATGACAGCTCGCGCTTCTTCTTCTCTTGCAAGATCTTCACTTTTGTATAGGTTCAATTCGCAACTCTTCGTGAACAGACCAAGAATACTACCAAGTCAGTTGCACGATATGGATTGGGTCTTATTCCAAAGGAAGAGCTACATCCAAAACCTTTTTATGATTCCCCGTCTATCCGTGTAAGGAAGACTGTGTCGAAGCCTGGGTCTGCATCCCAGTCAAGACCTGCAAGGCTGCAAGACAGGGTCGATGTAGGTAAGTAGTATGCCCAGTGGGGCTCATGCATCGTAAAGATTACTCATCAATTTGCGAGGATTTTCTAGTTGACATATGCTAGAGCCTGGTGATGCAGAGCAATCCAAACGATGCGGGCGTCCATGACAGTTCCATATGAGGAGGGCAATCTCGTGTGTCCCCTCATGAATGGCAGGGAGTTGGTCGTTGTCGCAAATAAGGAGCCAAGCCGAAATATAAACGAACACTACGGAAGAGAAACTCGCGTGTGAGTGCTAGTAGAACCAGACTTTGGAATATTGTGATGCACAGGAAATTTCGTCTTTTCTCCGATCTTCAAGCTTCAAGGATTATGCGTAAAATCTTGGTATACCTCCAGCGAAACAGAGCGAAACCCACTCAGGGTTTCTGGTCCACTGGCAAGTGACCAAGTCCGACGAATTCGAGCGGCCCGGAAACTGCCTCGGGGCTTGCCATTCATTGACATGTTCAATTCTTTTCTCGGAACACTGGAACACCGTTGACTATACTAGAACCATATATTTCAATACGACATATGCCCTGCGCTCTTCAGTTATGTCTGTGACCATCATGAGGTCTCACGAGACGGTCATCAGACCGACGATTTACCACAAAGTGTGTGTACGACCGTACCATCTTCAATCTCCCGGAAGCTTACCGGACCCATGCATGCAGCAGCTGACGTTTGTGTTCAATTTGATAGTTCTCTACAGTGGAGTATGCGTACGTATAAAGGACCATGAACGCACCTTGTGCTGCCCACCAGGTATAAACCATGCAAATACTCTCCACGGCAGCTCTCGCAATAGCGGTTTTGTTTCAAACCGCATGTGCATTAACATTCAAAGCAGCAGACATATCGTCTCTCGCCGTTGTAGAAGGCCAAGGCGTTCAATTTTCTGACGATGGCCGAGTCAAACCTTTCGAGCAGATTCTTACATCGCACGGTGCGAATGCCGCTCGGGTTAGGATATGGACTGCAGGACAGTATTCCTTGTCGTATGGCCTTGCGCTATCGAAGCGAATCAAGGCGGCTGGAATGACTCTCGTTGTTGATCTACACTTCAGTGATACATGTATGTTCAAGTTCGAGCTCTTACATACTACTCAGGCTCGCTGTGGTCTCTGATAAACCGCTGGCATACAGGGGCCGATCCCGGTAAACAAGCCATCCCGGCAGGATGGCCTACCACTCTAAGTGGTTTGAACACTCAAGTATATACGTATGTAGTGTATCATGTCGTTTTATGGACGAAACACTCAATGTCAGCTTTAGCTACACTCAGAATATCGTCCAGAGTTTTGCGGCTCAAGGCACACCCATCGATATATTACAGGTCAGTGTTCTCATTCGGTGCTGTCTGTCCATGCAAATATCTTATGCTTTGTTTTTCCCGCAGGTTGGGAATGAGATCAATAACGGCTTCCTATGGCCCGTTGGGGAAGTTTCTGTTAATGGTCTTAATCCGGTATCACAAATGTTGCATTCTGCCATCAATGGTGCGAAATCCGTGGGCTCTCCGAAGATCATGCTCCACCTCGCGAATGGTTGGGACTGGTCAGACCTTGATTTCTGGTTCTCCGGCATATTCGTCCCTGGCGCGCTTTCCGCATCTCAAGTGGACATTGTTGGTGTCTCGTTCTATCCCTTCTATGACGCTGGCGCGACTCTCTCAGCTCTCAACTCGTCACTCATTAATCTTGTTGGGCTGCTCAATAAAGATATTGTAGTGGCAGAGACAGATTGGCCAGTGAGTTGCTCTGGTGTGGCATTGACAGAACCCAGTATCCCTGTCTCGACAACTGGACAGCAGATCTGGATTCAGGATATCAAGTCTGTACTGGACGGTCTTCCGAACGGTCGCGGAAAGGGTATCTGTAAGTATAGCTACTTCATACGAGAGAAATCAATTGTGTTGAGATATCATTAATTAGTCTACTGGGAGCCGGGTTGGGTTGGAAGTGCAAGTCTTGGATCCAGCTGTGCTGTAAGTGATGCTTTATCCACATGGCATCGTGGCTCACAACCCCTCGCAGGATAATCTTCTAGTGTCAGGCACAGGTGTTACCAGGTCTTCTATCGATATTTTCAGCTTGATGTAGGAATTTAGTATGACTGGCAATTTCGGAGCCTAGCTGCCTTCAACTAGTTTATTGGTATCAATCACACCTACGTTCAAGTTTCGAACTATTTGTAAGGTACGCACATGTGGCAATCGAAATGCTCATAACGTTCCTGTGCAAGCCTACCACGTAAAAGATTCAGAACCCTCGTCGTAATTATTCAGAGTCGAAACGGATATCATTATTCAAGCGCCTGCATGGGCTTCACACGTGGCGGCCCGGGAATGGGCGTCTATATTGTCATTGAACGGATTCCGAACAATTTACTTTTTGCAAGTTTGCTCTCTTCGACTCAAACGTGAGGATGATTGAATCTTCACAAACACCAGCCTCGACATCTCGTCTTCCTCAGAGCCCACCAGTAGGATCTGAATCTCAGTCCATACAATCCACACCGTCATCAGCCACTCAGTGTGCGGTCTGTGCTATCAGCGGCGCGAAATACACATGCCCACGATGCCATATGCGTACATGCTCTCTACCATGCTCTACAACGCACAAAACGCTCGGATCAGGATGTAGCGGCGTGCGAAATAAGGCCGCTTATGTTCCAATGAACGAATACGGATATATGACTCTAATGGACGATTACGTTTTCTTGGAGGAGGTAGGAAGGAAAGTGGGTGATTGGGGCAAAGAAATTGTTACCGGTGGCTACCAAGCGACTGCAGGAAATGGGCTTCATGAAGAGCCTAGGGGCAGAGGGAGAGGGAGGGGTCGTGGCAGGGGTAGAGGACGCGGGGGTCACGCTGTGCAGATGATACGGACGAAGAGAGATGCACTGAGGACAGAGCTTGAACGTCGAGATGTTGAGATGGATTTGCTACCGGTCGGTATGGAAAGGCGGATATTAAACCAATCTACTTGGGATTTCAAGTGCGTAAAAGAACTTTCGTTGTTAATGATAGATCCCTTGACCTTTTTTCTACTATGTATATTATCCAGTAATAGAACCGCTCTTCTCACAATCGAATTCGTATTTCACCCACCAAAATTTCTTTTACCTTCGTCTGCTCAGCGTACAGAGCCAATCCGTATGCTTACGCATCGCAATCGTCTCGATGGTTCCCTCATGGTCAATATCCGTGCAAGGCTTGGCGAACGGGCGAACTCCAAGAAGAAGGAGAAGGAGAAGGCTTTACCGGAATGGCTGACTGACATGCTCATTCCGCACCCAGATGATCCTGAATCCTTCTCTGAGCCGGTCTGCGTGATGCCTACGAAGTTGGACCCACTCGCCTCTCTTTCCGCCCGTCCAGGTGCACATGCTCTCTTAAGACCGGGACATATAACCAGTGCCGCCTTTTACAAGCTTGCTTACAGTATGCCTCTCGATGAAGTTATGAAACACAAATACTTCGTCGAATTTCCTACGATCGAATTTTGGGAGGAGGGTGCATTCACGGGCACCATTGTTGACGATCATGGCTCTATCGTTCGTGCTGATGGTGAAGGCGACGACTGGGTTAGAAAGCCGAAACGACGGAAGCTCAGCAAGAAGGAGGGGAAGAAGGCACTCGGCGGTCTACTGGGGGGTTACGGAAGCAACACAGACGAAGACGAAGGAGAAGATGCAAAAGAGGAAAAGAATGTGTTCAACTTGCTTGCGGGATATGAAGGGAGTGACGACGAGAATAAAACGGGTGTCACTCACAAAACCTTATTTGACAGCCAATTTGATTATGAACTAGGCGACGAGGATGCGGAAGGCGAAACAGACGATGGTATGGGAGAATACGACTACGATGAGGACGAGCCGTTCGATGAAGAAGATAGGGAGGCAGGAGGCGGAAAACCAAACGATCCGGAAGCTGTAGCTATCCTGCTCGGGCAACTACGACAGGCCGGTGCGTTGAGAGATCCGGGGGATGACCATCGGTTCCGCGACCCAGGAGACGGGGATGATGACCAGGTGGACTGGGGAGATTCTGCGGACGAAGCGGATCATGAGGAAGTTTGAAAATTTCCACTTTGTCCGTCATTAGGATTTTCTTCTTCTATGATCCAATTCAGGGCACACGACTACTATGAAAATGACCATGGTATAGCCTGGCTTTACACATCTTGTCTCCTCAGGTCGAGGAGTCCTTTCATGAGGAGTTGTACTTCCAATACCGCCTCAATCGATTGACTCAGTGGCGTATCTTGAGTGTTCCGTACTGGAGAGGCAGTTTTAACCTCAACTTCCCATAACGTGTCGCCGTGCGCGGGGATAGGCTTTTGCGTTTTCAGGTCGACCTAGTGTGCCCTCAGGTCAATACATCATAGGGCATCTACTGGAGAAATACATACATGCTCCTGCTGGAACATTTGTATGACAAGGGTGCCCCTTCGGAAAACGTAACCGCGCTTGTAAATTTGTGACCTCCTCCTGTTGGAATCGGCCGTCTGGTGGTAAGAATAAGGATTCGGCAGTGCAGATTCAAGACTTACACGTATCCTAGTGCTGACGCAAAACTCAGCGCGTCTCCAACAACTTGACATGTGGCCCACGGTCTAACAGTTGCCTCTGGATGCACACGCACAGACTCTGGTTTGAGGTATGAGAACAACACCCTGTGCGATCAACGCATAGGATTAGTCACATGTAAGTTATGGCATTTCAGAGGAGGGAAGTTGCTACACACCACTTTGCGTCAGGTTCTAATAGTTCCTTCCTTGCGCGCAGAAGCACAGGGTCATTTCCCGTGTCTCGTTGATGTTGGGCATCAAAAGGCTCGAAGAGGAGCTCGCGGGCGTGCATTTGATGCGCTGATTCGCTATGCAGTGTGATGCGGTTCAATATTGCTTACAGATAGGAAGGTTAGTACGGGGCAGAATCCAATAACAGTCACGTACCGGAGAGGTCCTTGGTAAAGAACTCCCCGAAAAGAGCCACTTCATAGAAGTGTGGCGCTGCCATTGCTGTCCAGGTTTGCGCACTGGATTTCTTGGATCTAAGCTAAGAATATGGCTCAGTAGTACCAGCTTAAAGACTGACCCATACAATATAATTACGAATGTCGTGAAGTTCGGCAATGATACAAAGCCAGTTAGCATGGCGCTAATTATGTGCGCTGCCACAAAAGGTCATAATGCAGCTTCTGATCCTAACAAGCGTAAACAATTTGATTCCTCTTTTGATAGGAGTTGTACCGTGTGGACGGTTTAAATCTCTTACAGAGGTATACATTACGCATTCCGCTAGGCAAAATTAACAAAATGCGAATGTAAGTAGCTCAGATCCGTAAGTAACTTGAAGTAGTCGTGGTGATCTGATTCATCTGAAGTATACTATGTCTCATACTGGTACTACTAGCAGGAGGCATTTGAACGTGACTACAGACGCTGCAATACGGCTGACTCAGGGGAGCACTCGGTACACCCATGGCTCCGGAGGTGAGAAATCTTACTCGAAAGTCTGATATCTTTGTGATACTGCAGCCCCGCGGCGGCCCCGAGTAGCCACTGACGCTGACTATTCATAACAGCTTTGGCAGAACTCCGTATATTATAGATACGCAAATGACTTATTGAATCGCACTCATGAGCAATCGTCTGACAGTATCTGCGGCCTGACTCGTGGCTAAAGGCGCGATTTACTACGTAGCTCTGATTCCTGAAGCTTCGAGCTTCATCAGCATTGGCATGATTAATAGTATCGTTCAGCACTCCGAGTCGATCGCTGACGGCCATGCTATACCGCTACTAGTGGTATTGCTGGCAGCTGCAGTAGTAGATTATTTTCTTCGATTTACTTGTCATCAAATTGCTCCGTTCTTGTCAAGTTCGTTAGCAAAACGGTGTACAATGTGCGCTTGGTAACGGATAATCATGAATGAGTCATCTTTCAGAACAGGTATGAGGCTATTATTCAAGGCAGTTCTGCCCATCGCTGACTGGTGTAGAGCTACTGACAGTGCTAACAGGTCACGATTTGAATCGCTTGACTAATATTCGATCAACACAAATACCAGGACGGAACCACGTCGAGTGAATAAAGCGAAGTGAAGAAGACAGAACATATGTTCGTCACCTCAGCTGTTCTGTTCCAGCATCCGCAACTCCTGATGTTCCAGCTCTCGCTGAAGATATCCCACCCAAGTTTCCGTCAGAGGTTTGTCCACCTGGACATCCAGCCCGTCGATCTGGTAAACTCTACCTGACAAGTCTACCTCTCCCCAATCACCAGCGAAGACGAGTATTCGACTTCTTTGCCAGCCCTCTACCATGGCAGTATCTAGCAGCAGGCCGTATGGGGTCTTTGAATTTCCCTGTCTAGCACCGGCTGCAGACATCGTTGTCTGCATGTGCCCAGGAACAGGACTATCCAATACTAGCCCATTCATAATCGGCTGTGTTCGATGCAGTAAGCTGACTCCGCCGTCCTCAAGTAAAGCATTTGGCGGTCGCGAATCTCGGCTGGGGAGGGTAAGCCCTGGCCAGATAGATCCTAGTACGGCCTTTGCCGGCCATTCGAGGATCCAGCATCGGAATTCTTCTGGTAAATTTGGGGGTAGCCTAGAAAGATAGCGATGTCTGTCGAAGTGCTGCAAATATGGGAGAATCAACGGTCGTGTAGCTTTAAAAGCAGGGGAGTGAATGGCTCGGATATAGAGCTCGAGAAGGCGTCGACGGGCGATTGGGATATGCGTTCCAGGGATTAATGACCGCCATAACCGACAGGTTCCCCGAGCAGCGATGAGTGTCGAAAGTGGGAAATGACTATGGATAACGAGAATCAATTCATCGGGCATGTTAACGAGGAGAAGCATGGTCAGAAAATCTGCAATCTGATCAGAATGTGTATATACACCGAAAACCATAAGAAAACGCACAATGAATGCTTCTAGATATTCGATGCCAGTCGAGCAAACGTGAAGTTGAGATCTTATACCTCGAGGATAGAGCTCGGCGGTTAACCTTCTTGCATACTGGATTGACGTGGAGATTGGCTCGTCAACAATCTTACTTCTCGTACACGCCACCATCTATTATTGAACCCATAAGCAATGTACTCCGGACTTGATGGTCGTCAGCGGCGTCAAGTCGAAGTAATTCAACTCCCGCAGATGTAGTGGGCCCACTCGCAGAGATCTCATCGAGCTTTAGTAGCGGTTACCTCACCGAATGTCTATTGGATAGCGAACAGCGGATACTACCCACAGCCCCTCCGTGCAACGTCGATGGGGATATTATTAGGGAAACTACCTGCAACAAGTAAAGTCAGCAAGTATTGAGCCGAGTAAGTCTTCCCACTGGTGCCAGATCAGACGCTAGTCTCGCGCTGGACACGTAACGTACCATGGGTTGAGATGGAATGGCGGCCATCCGCACACTGCAACATTCATGACCTAACGGGGAACAAAGGGGTAAATACCTACGCCGCGATCAGACGATTGGGAACGTACAGAGGTGTTCTACGGATGCTGTTGCCTGCTATTACAATCAGGATTCTGAACATGAACAAATAAGTTGAATTGCACTCACCGTCCTGAGATATGCCAGAAGATCCGGGCATCCAGGCGCGCCCGGACCACTGAAAGTACGCAGCACGATAAGTAGAAGCGACCCAAGCGTTTCCCAATATCGTTACATGAAGAAAACTCTCACACCCAAGCACAAGTCCGCGTACAATGGGTTATGCAATCTTCTGCCGAAGTACCCCCATAACCTGTATTTTTTTCAAGGAAGGTCATCTCAAACCGTTCCCCCCCGGGTGCTTCGATTAGCCCAGACCAGGTCGCCAGATATCCAGAGGGCATGTATATCTTGAGCTGAAACCTCATTTGTCAGAAAGCAGCATTTGACAAGCTCAAGACGAACATTTTTCTCTTCCATCGCTTCCATAAAGATCGAAACATTCGCTGCCTTCGTCTGGCAATAGAATCAGACTGCCTTGCGGAGATTCCCGCTCATGGCTGCGAATTGATTCGAATGCGCCTTCTGTTCACCAAATAACATCAGAGCGCTGTGCCTTTTCGTTGATGGATACGGGGAACTCCTAAAAGGCAGCAGTGGTATCTGCCCCTGGTCACACCTGGTCCGAGCGCTTTTCCTCCTAGACAGTTCGTTGTAGCGGATGAAAAGCGGTCTACGATTAGGAGCGGATGTTTGTGGAGCAGAGAAAACCGCGTACCGAATTCCACCGCGTGTGGGACTCTGGTCCTAATTGCTCCATCACTTGGTCCCAACCGGCGGTCCTCTGTGCTTCTCTGTTCAAGGCGATGTTCTTTTAAATCTAGTGCGTACGCCTATTCACACTTACGTTTCCTGGGAACTTTTGCCAAGGACCGAACCTACAACTGGATCAGCGCACGGGTTAGTGCTATGGCAGTGAAAAAGAGATGATTACCACGCTGTCACATCGACGATGGCACTATCACATTCTGCCAGGTATAGCTTGCCGCAGTGGACTGCGGGTGTGACATGTGCAAACAAGGGTGGATCTACCAAAGATTTATCTCCGTCGAGGGCGAACAAGAAGCCTGTATAGTTGGTCGCAGATAGTGTTTGAATCCCTGAAAAACGATTCAATGGTTTCCATGACCTACTCTGACCGAAAGCTTCAGATAGAGCAGCTGTAGCAGCATCTATCTCTCCATCGTCTATATGATTCAAAATCAACGCTACGTCCAGGCCCCTTGCTATTCACAGAAAACTCACCGAATAACAAAGGCTTCTGTCATAATGCGCGTGAACAAGACAAAGGCCGCTTTTGATACATGAACATGTGCGATATACCTTCAGGATCAAGAATATAATTAGTCCGCAAACAGAAGCCATAACACGACGCGATATCTCTCTGCTTTGATGTGGCAAGACTCGGATGGTGAATGCAATGAAGTAAATACAATATCACTCCTCGGTATCCATACTTAAGGTACTAAAGGCTGCTGTAAGGAACTGGAATCTCAGATTGTGTGACTTGCTTACCACTCTTCTGACTCCCTTTGCGCGGGACTGTAAGCGGAAAACCCGAAAGAGTTCCCAATGAAGCTGCCCGGATTGAAAACATGGCAGCCTTCATATGTCATTTGATATCTGTCATATTTGTCTGCGAGAATGACCTGCATTTGAGTGAACAAAAATTAGTAAATTGTGTTGTTGAAGTGTGGGACCACTTGCGGCAGTTGGCGTTGGGTAAAGACGCAGAGTATGGTCAAACTCGGACAGAGTCGGCTGTACAGAGTTCGGCAAAGGGCTTAAATGACTCTGGTCAATAATCGTATGAACAAGCTAAGGTATTTGTTAGCATTCTGACATCCAGCCGAGGAAAGGAAAACATTACAAATACTTACGAAACGCTTCAGATCATCATTTTTCACATCCGGTTTCACGCCGACCAGATTCCTCAACATCCTTGCCATAAGATCTTCACGAAAAATAACGATCTCTTGTTCGCAGAATTTTATACGACACGGGTTTGAGGCGAAGTGGATTTTGGGTATACGTGACTTGAGACGGGCAGTGAAGGAGGATAGGAGGGGTTTACGAGGTAGCACCGAGTTGACTGTGATGTCTAGTGGTCCTGGGACAAGAACAAAGTGCGTGGTGCGGGTTATAACCGGATACGATGCTATCAGGTCAGCAAGAGAATCGAAATTATCTAGGAGAGAAAATAAGGCGATTACGCGCATTCATATAGGCAGATAAATGCAGACCTTGATATCTTCGGATTTCTCGCGCACTACCTTGCGCAATGCCACGGCTACTGAAGTTGCCACATAGCACGATGACCTTGGGGATGAAGCTATTCTCCATACAATGATCAAACATTTTCCTCAGTCCTGTCATCGTCTCTGGATGATCAAGCCAGGTATCTGATAGGACGAAAAATCGCAAGTCTGGGAGGTCATTGCGTACACGGGCTTCCAGTTGGGTCTATTTCCAATCAAGGCCCATGAGGTTACTGAACCGACTTGAAATTATGAACGGACACACATCTTCTGCTAATGTCGTAGCTCCTTTTCCGAGGAAGTCGATGTGTCCATATATTGACCTTGCAGCGTCGCGTCTTTCGCAAGGGGGCTGGCCAATGGCTATCACTATCAAGGTAGCATCCTCGGTGTATTCTCCTTCTACAAGTGCAAAGCAGCCTTCAGTGAACAGTCCCTCTGAAGGTTGATCCTGCAAATCAGCGAATTGTTAGAGAAGAAACAAACTAACTTTTAGTGTACTAACAAGTTGAGAAAAATCTAGTTCGACAGGGCCGTCTTCGTCCTCTAAGCATAGTTTTCCCTCTTTCGAGTGTGATAGCATTCCGAGGAGAAGGAATCGTTCCCCTGGCCGACCTAATAGTTGTTTTGTAGTTCGTAGCTGGTGGGCCGCATCCATTTCAGCGTATTCTGCCATAAAATTAAAATAAACATCCTACTGTGAGCAGATTTTCACGGTCCTTGGACGGAAGAATCGAAGGAGAGAAATGATCGTTCCTTAACACCGTCTGCTTGATGATATTCAGCCTGTCCCTCACCGCCATTATCCGAGAGTCGGCTGTTCCAGAGATGGTTGAAGGCCCAGATACCCTGAAAAACATTGTGATATGGCTCATTCAACTGTAATGGAACCATTACCTCTCAAAGGCGCTCCTCTCCATGGACCAATGCCATAGTGGCATATCAAACGCGTTAATGACGTGTAAATAGTTCTCAGGGTCGAGAAAGTCTTCCTCGCCACCTCCTGTATCACCGCTGTTTTGAAACGCGTCGTAGACTCTTTGAAGAACGTCCAATGAAACCTTCATCTGCGCATCTGTGCCGCGTTGAGTGTTCGAAGTGAGTTAAGAGAACTATACGTACCATCCTGTTTGTTGTATTCCTTTGCAATCCATTCGATAGAAGAATCGACATCTTCATCTGCGATTTCGTGTCTGTCAAGAATATTTTCCAAAAATTCAAGTGCTTCTGGTCCCAGAGAATGGCTGTATTTCCTGAAGACCTAGCAGACTCTGGTTTCAGCTCGCCTTATTGCACTTCAGCTAAGAGTTACCATACACCTTTATGATAATCCTCTGTCTAGGATCTGCCATGTCCTTGCCTTGAACTTACGGAAATGTTCAAGTTGGACGATGATGGCGGTCACTGGGCACGAAGAGGCGCGCGACGCGACGCGTACAGGTTGATCTCGGAGATAATTGATCCGGCTTGCCTTTTTTGGGCACCACCTTTTGGCTCATCGACTCAGACACACGTTTTAGACTCTTCTACGCTTGAATTCTACCGCCATGGCTCCTCTGTTAGACATCGATATCAGGCCAGGATATGGGCTAGGACAATTTGAACTTGGTACATATTCTTCAGTCCTTCTGGGAAAGGAGTTGACACTCATCTAGCACATAGGATCATCCCTGTGGGCAGTACTCGACCTCCTAACGCATCATCAACATTACTTTCCTCAGGTGGACGTCAAGTTTGACCCAGACTCACCAGTATCTCCGGTTATTCTTCATCTACGTCCTCACTTTGATCTACTCTTCTCTGGCTATCACCAACGACTGCACACAATATGTTTGAAGAAACTCCAAGATCCACACCCTCCCGTGTTACTGCAATACAAGCAAACCCCACTGTCTTCCCAGCAACAGGCCTTAACGAGGGTCGGTGTTAGTCGGGCTTTTGGTCCAACTTATGCTGGCGAGGATTTGCGATACCCAGGTGTCTGGTTTAGCTTTGAGGAAGATGGGCGGGGAGACACAAGTGCAAGGAAAGGCGGCTCTCCAAATCCCGAAGAGAAGACACAAGAAGTTAAGCGTGTCATTGTGTCTCAGAAGAGTGTGAATGATGCGCCGAATGACGAGCCGAATGATGTTCTGTCTGAAGTACGCGAATGTCCCGTCATGCGTGGGGATATATCGAAGGCGATAGTAAAGGTGCGTCTTTAATAAATATCTTTAATTACGGTTATCTGGATATTCGTTATCTAGGTCCACGACGGAGTGACTTTGCACTTCTACCCGTCTACCGTCGAACCTGTACGGATACGAATAGGGGAAACGACCGCACAAGACCTGACCTGTGATCTAGGCCCACCAATGAGTATACACTACAGGGAGGACGACCGGATGACCATCCACTCAAAGTCCACCAAAGAAAATGAAGAGATCAATACTGGGTGTATGACTCATTTGGTTTTAAATACTTTTTGAAAGCTGAGGAGCCGTCCACCCCCAGATTTCTATAACTACTTTCAGCACGGGATAGACTTCCTAATGTCAGGAGCTACACACACTGTAAAGAAGATAATTCTTCACTCTAACGTGGTACGTCGTGAACATGGTATGTATACTTTCTGAATTCCCATGACACGTTTACAGCCTGGTACACCGCTATTTCAACGCTACAAGCGGTGTCCTTGGGCGATAGAGGGTGATCCTGAGGATGACGAAGATGGTATGTGCCCTGTATCATCCCAACGACATCCTTTAATTGTACTTTAGATACTCCCCCACGGAAGTGGTATTACGACAGAGTGCGTAGTTCCCGCGGTCGGAATATCTGTTGCAACAAGCGATGCTAATTTTCGTAGTACGAGGATATCAGCCACTTCCTCAGCCCAGGGGAGACCCCTCCAGCAATGCATCTAGATCGAACGGATGACGAAGACGGGCTCACTCTACAGAGCTCAGCAACACGTCAGGCTTACATTTCTGCATCCGCGTGTGGAAGCTGACATTGACGTCGTCAGGTCTTCTTGGTTTCGATGGTGTGATACTTGAAGTCACGGAATCCGCCCACGTTGTTGCGGTCATGTTGTTCTAATGTCGAAACGGACCACTATATATATCACCCGGACTTCAAGCATCGGTATATCTACCTCAAGGTTCACAGACCCATCCTCCACCTCTTTAATGATCTCATGGTATATACTGCATCCACAAAGCTCTTGTACAAACTACACATTGTAACATTCTAGACATCGTTCGCAAATCAAAGTGTTCATTGCTCATCGTTCATATTTCATTCTGTCTTGAATACATCTGACCACACTGTTCTGAGCTCCTCTAACCTACCGATTACCACAGCGCCTTCCATTTGCAAAGCCTCCTCTCCATCCGCGCTGATCTGTTTGCGTTGTCCCCCTTCCACCGTCTCTAATCCTTGTTCACAGAAATGCACGCATCTACCCCATCCAAGATTAATGGCAGCCCTGACGTTCGTCTTGCTGTCGTCGATGAAGAAGCATTTGCCGGGATCGGACAGTCCCGCTCTCCTCATAGCCTACCCAGGACAACCAGTAAGCTGCGAGACTTGATATAGGTCAGAGAGACAAACGATGTGGTAGAACTCAGGTTCTGGCTTGCAGCAGAATTGGGGATCTGAGTAGTCGCAATATACAAGTCCTTCAATCTGATCTTCTACGCCAAGAATGCCTAAGACCCTTTGTGCGTGCTAATGGAATCGCATCGGTTACCCAGACATAAAGGAGGTTTAAACTGGGACATACGGTGCGATACGCATTTGTCAAGGCCCAGACACGCGCTTTGCTACGATCGATGTCTTGTAAAAGTTGCCGCAAGTGGGGATCTGGCTTGATCATGGTTTCAAGCGGTAACGACCCATCGCATTTCTTGTCAAAGTCCAGGGGATCTTGAAGGCGCGATGAACACTTCAGTTTATATATCGTACGAATGGGATAGGTCTGCGAGAGGCGCTACCTCCTCACCGATCTCATGGTGTCTGACAAGTCCACGTAGTGCAAGACCGTATTCAGTGTAGTATTTGTGATGCAACTCTGAGGCGCGGTCGTCTTCTAGGCCTAGGGTCAAGAAGTAGGCTAATCAAAAGATGCAAGAGTTTCTGTGAGTATCCGAATGAGGCATCAATATAGCCTGGTGGCACACCATGGATGCGTTCGCCCATTGCCTGCGAGATCTTTGAGCTTGCCGAGTAGAGCGTATTGTCAATATCCAGGAAAATAACATAGCGATCATCGGTGGCAGAAGCTACGAGAGCCTTTGTGTTAGTTCTTGGAGTCCATAGCACAGGAAATACGATTGCCTTGGGATGCGTCCACAGTCATTGTATTTGTCAAGAAGTCAATTGCGCGCGAGATCAGTGCAACGTAATCAGTTGATATGTTCCACAGAGCCAATCAACTCAAAGTTGTCGCTGAGTTATGCAGGAAGAAATGGATATGCGACGCGCAGAGAAAGATGAGGTTTACTGCGAAGACTCAGAATCAATATCTAGATGTTAACGAGCACCGCTCCGAAGCTCCCGATCAATGTAGCAAATGTCACACCGTGACCGTAACTTGTCACATAGTGTCACAGTCACGGGCGACCAATTGGAAGGCAAGTGCCAGAGGCCGTCAACGCAAGCAACCTCCTCAAGATCGACGACGCAGTGAGCATACTTTCTTGCTGTTCGGGCGTGGAATGCATGCAGAGAGAGGTTTCGGTCAGTTTGGACGGTTGAACGGAGTTCATAGGAGCATTTTGAGGCTGGATGTAGAGGTTGCTGTTTGGATGATGCACCCACGCCCGATTGAGTGAGCTTTCGTATCTCTTTCTCTTACTTACAATACTCTGCACTACAGATGGCCCGCAGCAAGGAACTCGTCCCCGGCGTCGGCCGTCTCTCCCGCTCCCAGGTTTACGCCGCTCGCGGTCTCCACAAAGGCCTCAAAAAGTCAGAAAAGCCGACCGTGCCTGAGGTCGCACCCACGAAGGAAGTCCAGGTTGGTGGAGCTAAGAATGGTGAAAAGCGTACCGTGCCAACCCAGAAGGCGCCGCGATTCTACCCTGCTGAGGATGTCCGCCTACCCAAGAAGAGCCACAAGCACCCCACCTCAGCCTCCCTTCGTTCATCGATCACTCCCGGCACTGTCCTTATTCTCTTGGCGGGTCGCTTCCGGGGCAAGCGGGTGGTGTTCTTGAAGCAGTTGGAGAGTGGGTTGTTGTTGGTTACCGGGCCATACAAGGTCAACGGTGTCCCTCTCCGAAGGGTTAACCAGGCCTACGTTATCGCTACCTCAACAAAGGTCGAGCTCGGCGAGTTCAAGGTTTGTCCTCCGTACTCTCAACATCAGCGAGAAACTCAAATGTTCGATATCTAGGTCGAAGACAAGATCAACGACGCTTATTTCGCCAAGTCCGGCGCCAAGGGCAAGACCTCAGCAGAGGAAGAGTTCTTCTCTGAGGGCAAGCCCAAAGCCAAGGAGGCGTTCCCCGAGTCCAAGGCTGCTGACCAAAAGTCGGTCGACTCTGCGATTGTCGCCGCAGTTAAGAAGACCGAGTACCTCCCTAAGTACTTGAAGGCGAGCTGGGGCTTGTCGAAGGGTCAATTCCCTCACCAGATCAACTTCTAAGTATAGAAGTGTTCATTGGTTTTGGGTTTTGGAGACGTGGGCAGAGGGGCGGGTCCGAGCTATGTTTTATGATATGCCCGTAGCATCCTACACATGACATCTTCCTCGCAATTCCACCATGCTACTTTTGCGAAAGGCGTATCATATTGTAATCGCAGGACCGTTTGCAGACGAGTTTTCGCGTTGTGAATTTCATTGCTATCGATATGTATATCATCTCAACAGGAACGATTACCGTGCGACTGTGGAAATTGAGGATTTACTTGACGCCCGTGTGTTCTTCGGAACCACGGCTCTACATGTTGGCACAGCGAGCTGCTCGACATGTTTTCAGGCCCCCAGCATTGCGACCGCGGTTTGCTCACAAAGAGCTGAACAGGCCTCGCACCTTTGTCACAGAGGCCATTCAGAGCCTCTCAAATGAGTTTTTAGACCTCGCTCTCGCCATTCCTTATCCTCAATCCATACCACCGTATTCTGGGACGATAATATTGGTCACTGTAGTGAGCCGTTTGCTCCTTACAGTTCCTTTTTCCTTCTGGGTACGTGTATCCATGTGCTCTGAGCTTTTCCTAAACTTACCGCGTCGTAGGCAAAAAAGCGACAATGGAGGGCAGAGGAATTGGCACTTCCTCAACTACAGCAGGAAAAACCAGAAATCTTGCAACGAGTCCACCAAGACATGCATAAGGATGGCTTCCGTGGCAACAAAGAGGAGGCTGCGATGGAGCATTCGAAACGGGCAGAGCCATTGGTACGACTTCATATCACCCTCGAAAAACTTTATGCTTGGGTTGATTCCAGATAATCAAAGTTGACCACTCGGCGGAACGAATTGTTCAAGAAGTACAAGTGCTCTCCTACAGCAACGATGCTCATAGGTCCCCTCACGCAGTTGCCAATTTTCGTGTCCACTTCCTTGATGCTCTCACACGCCTCTCAACCGCCGACGGTGTTCGATTCAGAGTCCTTCTTCACTCTCTCGTCTTTAGCTCATTCCGACCCAACGCTCACGCTACCAATCGTCCTCGGTATCCTCACCCTAGCAAATGTGGAGTCGTCTCGGTGGTTCATCTCCGCAGCAGCACTCGAGCGAGAGCAGAAGGTGGCAGAATGGAACACTAAGAAGCGGGCGATGGGCCATACTGTGATTGAGCCGAAGAAGATTGTGCAGTCAACTCTCAGGGTTCTTGCAGTCGCCCGTATCCTTATCGCAGCTTTGGTACCTGGGGTGAGTTCTATGTTTTTATGTTACACTGTTTTTAACAATCGAACGTCGCGCAGAGCATCCAGTTATATTGGGTCACTTCGGCAGTTTTCGGTCTTGTTCAAACATGGATTATTGACTGGGTCGACCATCGAAGACGAAAGTTTCGCGCACTACAGGCACCAGAGCCTGTGAAGCCTGTTGCACGCAAAGAGCCAGCGTCAACGATCGTGTTTAAAAAAGTGAAGACAGAATCTAAGCTGCCGAAGCCAAAACGCAAGTAGTTGCGGAACCTTCCCTGGTGAGTGTTCATATCTAGAGTGCGATCGTGGATGACTTTAAAACGTGGTTGGAGAGAACCCCAAAAGTGCTAGCTCATAGCCGGTGGTTCTCGGTGACCTCTCCTTGATCTAATATGACACTTCTATAGCTATGTATCTATAATATGCAGTGCTAACCAATTCGCTACCCAGGTCCATTAATGTCCGAGATAATGCCCTAACCTATGTGAGCAATGAGAGCCAAACACAACCAACTCGAATGTCCTGACGCATTATAACCCAGATAATGGATGTAGTCTAAAACTTGTTGCCAGATTGACCATCTCTCCGCTCTGAGTATCTTCCAACCCCTAAATGCCATGCTATCCTCGGGATCATGAGTGTGAATCCCGTGATGATTGTAATCCATAATGTCCCCTCCCACTTGTTGACGTCCCACTTGTCCTCTCCCAAGGCCCATACGGTGAGGGCGATATGCAGGAAGTCGCCTAAGAGTAACGGCGTAAGCAGGGCTCTCACGACCTTCTCCTGTATCGTGGGTTGTGACCAGAGATGTTTTCGGGCAGCCCACAACACACAACAGTTGATGCTTCCGAGCAGCCCGACTGTGTGTGCGAGTTGGAAGAGAGTCACAATAGTCGCCTTAGCTAACGGGCCTTCTGGGACTGTTCCCTCAGGCCACGGAGCCTGTTGCACGTAGGTCTGCATTGCAAATCAGGGACCCAGTGCTATCCCGGACAGTTTTCTTGCTACGCACCTGTTTTGGAAACAGGAGCGCTCCTAAGCATCCGGCAAATGCGAGGAAGGGCTCGTACCAGCCGAACACAACCCAGTAAAAGTCTGGTATCGCAGAAAGTTGGGACATGCTATTCTAAAGGGGGCTGACTGGGTGAAGTAAGTACTGTGCTTGGAAGACCTCAGGGGCGCGGACTCTGCGATTTATATACGGTCTCACTGGCCGAGGGGTGTCATATCATATTACCCTGAAATACACAGGAACGCCTCCAACACAATGGGGTGATAGGAGATCGCTGTTTAAAGGCATGAATCAGTGCCTGCTCACGCAACCGACCCTCACGGAACCGCAGTGCCATAGGATGCCATCAGTCCCAAGTGTTCCAGAGCCTGCCCTAAACAAGGCGCTTTATCTACCTCCGAGCGGCCAGAATCGAACCTCTATCTTACAATCACGGTCCATTTATTACCCAGGCAGTCAGCTAGATGAAACATACGCTGTTCAGCTAAATGGCAGGACCAAGACTGCTCTCACGAAGATGAAGGTTATAATGCTCAGTTTCTTGTGCTTTTTGGCACGACTCGGGACATGAGCTTCGCTCCTTCTCACATCTATCCTTATTTACACTTCTGTACTAGTGTAACATGCATGCAATCTATTTTTGCTTATTAACTATGCGCTTCTGAGGCTGTGGTGATTGATTGACTTGGTGTGTTAGTTGCTGCGGTGGGGGATTGCGTTTGAAAGATGATGTCTACAACACGTGGGTGGCATTGGGGAACTAGTACGTAGTTGAAATAGTAGGAAATAGTCGGAAAGACCGGAATTCCAAGCGCATTTCCCGCAGAGGGAGTAAATTTCGATATAATTATCTCTTGCTGTACACTCATGGAAGTTTTTGTTGGTAGGCTGTATCTACTATAGATTGTCATATAGACAATCGCAGTGGAAGCGGGGAACCCGAGAGCAGTAAGATGAGAAGACACGGCGAAATACAACGAATGCCCTACTCGAAACGCAATATACCTCTTTCATGAAGGGTAGACATCATGATCATGAGAGGTCTACGATGAACATGATGAAGCGATCTTCCATCTGCAGTAACAACCAGTAGGTCTGGCGCCGCATCCAGCCGCAGTAAAGCATGTTCTACAGCTTGCACCTCAGTTACAAGAGCAAATAAGTCCTCTTCGCTCTGATCAGTTATCTGGATCGCTAAAATGACGGATCGTAGAGCTGGCCATCGACCAAGATTATTGAGGAACCACACCACGCAGGTCCAGCCACAGCGGGAAACACTCAATCTTGTTGAGTAGTCAGATCGTTCGATTGACTGCATCGAAAACGCGAGTGTGATGGTCTCCAACTTGGGCCAGGAGGGCATGATGCACTCGGGAAGGGATTGCCCTATGAAGCAAGTTGTACACTGAGAAGTCATGAGCGAGTGCTTGAGATGAAAACTTACTCGGAGTAGTAACAAGAACTCCTTGGACGAACAAAAGACCATAACGTAGATGAATTAACGATGGGGAAACCTGAAGGAGGAAGTTATGAATGCGTGGAATCGCAGCGGGGTATACAGGGTCGATTTGCAAAGATTTCAGGCTGTGGGCAGTGGGGCTCGAGAGGATCGCATCCAAGTAAACGTCGAGAGTGGCAAAGTATTCGAGAGTGAGGTTTTCTACAGTCAAATGTTTTAATACAATTCCGTCCTGCAGATGATGGCTTGTGTCGGACGAGACCGACAAGCGCAGTTTCTTCACCTTTCCGAAACTGCGTAGTACCGCAAAGGTATAACAGGCATGCGGAATTCGGCTGTAGAGATTTACTGTTTCAAGATCAAAGAGTTTCTGAGGAGGAGTCGAAGCCGGGGGTAGGCAGCAGAAGGTAACGTTGAGCAGGGTTAGCTCGCGGAGGCGCGGTAGGCAGCTAAGCATCGCGTGAAACAAGTGGATATCATGATGGGGGCCGCAAGAATGACAGTGCCTCGCGTATAAACCCAAAGGACGACAGTGTGCAGCAAGCGTGAGTCGCTGGACATACACAAAGAACTGTGGATGAGATTTGAAAGCCGTACGAAGCGTCGTTAGATTCTGGTTCTCGTAAAAAGATGGGTGGATCGCCGCGGCGTCCCTCTCTCTCTCAGTATGCCAAGTGATCAAATGATGTATGTCGGGGGAGTACCGAAAGGTGACGCTATGAAAGAGAAGGGGAAGCGCGAGTTGTCGCCATGTATGCGAAACCAAGGAAGCAGCAGTCAGGTTTCGTTTGGGAGACGCGAGGAGATCATTGAGGCCGGGGTCAGCGTTTCGATGTCGGGCTTCGTGAAGATACCTCCACCAAAACTCCTGGTGCTGCCGAAGCATTCCTTGGTCCGGAACTCCATACGTGTAACTTGAAATACCGGCAAGGCTTTGAAGGCAGTCGACATCAGCGTACCCGCCGCTGTCTTCGGCCCCCAGTGGCATCAAGGCAAGATTTTCGAGGATGAGGCTCAAAAGCTCTACTGGAAGAGCTGCGATGCCGCTCACCCGGCGAGGATGTTCTGAAAGTTTAACATGTGCCATAAGCACAACTTGGGATACAGGATCATCGATTGTGACATACCCTCGGCAGCACAGTCCTGTTCGACTCTGTGGTTCGGCTTTTGCAATTGACCTGTCTTGAAGATTTGAATCTAGTTGAGATACGGCGAATCAGCTCGCTGAAAGGCGCAGCTTCCAGCTTTCGTTCAAACTAATGTACCATTTCTCCTACGGCCAGACACTGGATCCACCGTATGACTGGTGATAGACTACCGGCTATGGCTGACTGAGGTTGGACGATGGTAAGCATCCTGAGTACCAAGCTCACTGACACTGGAGAGACAGGACAGGACAGGATAGTACGTGCGTTTAAGGTGGACCAGGCGACCTGATCCCCCGGCCAATGAGATCAAATCCCCGCCAGTGAGAAAGACAATATGTACATTGTAAAAATAAAGTAATAAATACTAGTATACACAATGCATATATTCGAACGATAAACAGTCAGAGGACGATAACTTGGCCACATTCGATAGCCTGGAACCTTTCATATAATTTGAGAGACCAAGACATCACCGTCCAAAGAAGCCGAATCCAAAGGCTCTACACAAAACGCAACATGCCCTTTTTGTAAAGAGTAGGCATTATGGTCAAAAACGTTGCACGGTGTTCAGCACGCAGCGGCGGTCCGTGCGTCGCAACTATAGCGACGTCTTGCAACGTTTCCAGTCCGAGTCCCAACAGAGCACGCTCTACGGCTTGAACCTCCGTCGTAAGAGCTAGGAAGTTCATTCTACTCTGTGTAGGCATGATCATTGCCAATGTCACTGATCGCAGGACTCGACACTGGCGGAGATTGTTGATGATACACGCAGCGGACGTCCAACCATGATAATCGACGAAGTGTGAGTCCGATGGGGGCATCATAAATGTGAGTGTGAGGGTTTCTAAGCTGGGCCAGGAAGGTATGTTGAACAAAGCGAGATACCTTTCTGTTGGTGAAACACTTCGTTGAACGCTGCAGAACGACGATGAATGAGACAAACGCACCAGCGGGAATACACCTCGTTTGCATGTAGCATATATTATAGTGCAAATGCATCAAGGACGGAGAGACTTGGAGCAAGAAGTCACGGACGTGATGAATGGCGGTGGGTGTTACAGGGTCGATTCTCAAGGATTTGAGACTGTGGACAGTGGGGGTCGAAAGGAGTAAGTCCAAGTAAGAGATCGAGTTAGTAAAATCTTGGATAACCAGGTTTTCTATTTCCAGATCTTTCAAGTCTGTTGCACCCCCCCTACCGTTGTTTGCGTGTAATACGCCTGCCAACTGCAGCTCCTTCACCCTTCCGAATCGACTCAAGACTGGGGTCAGGTCGCATGCCGGACTGTTGTAGCAGAGAATCAATTTATCTATGCCCAAGGGCACCGGGAGTATTGGCGGAGGCGCCAAAGTGGGGAAGGAAAAGCGAAAGACGACGTTGAACAAATGCAATGTCCGGAGACGCGGTAGACAGCTAATTATAGCGTGGAATACGTTGGGATCTTGCCCCTGGACTCTGAAAGCATGGTTGACTAGCGATAGCTGCTGGATCTGTGCGCAGAGCTGCGGAACAGACTTGAGAAAGGAAAGGAGCGTCGGTAGAAGCTGAATATCAAAGCTACGTTTGTCGGTGACAGTTGCTATATTCCGCCTCAGTGTGGTGTCGGAACGGCAGGAGATATCTGAAATATCTGAGGTGTTGGAGGTGATGTGAAAAACAAAATCGCGGAAGAGATAGGGTAATGTGAGCTGTCGCCAGGTATATGAGACCAGAGAGCAAGCAGCCAAGTCACATTTGTTATTACGCGAGGTGATCCAGTATTTGCGGATTGCGCTCCCATCTGAGTTCTGGTCGAGCTCGTCCGATGGGGCGAGGTATTCAAGAATTAGGTTCACTAACTCTGCTGGAAGCGCAGGGATGTCCCTGGAGGGAGGTTCTAAGATTCAATAATATATCTAGTGAGCATCGATGAGAATAGTCGTAAAATGCTTGGGCGCACCGTCAATAATGATGCAATCTCGACTCGAGTCCTGAGAGTTTGGCCTCTTCAGTAGGCGTCCTGCCTTGTGCATTCGAGTCTAGGTGAGAGGTTGTAAGTCAGTTCGTTAAAACTCAGCCAATTTCGATCCAAAGTACCATTTCTCCCGCTGCGATGCATTGTATCCATCTAATTGACGATGATAGCTTGACATCCATCACGGTTGGTGGAAGGAATGGTTAAGCGCCCGTTGGTAGTGCTCGTGCTGAGCGCTGTGACCTTCAGATCGTCGGCAGCAGCCATATTGACTTTTCGCTTTTGTGAAGTGCGAGCACTCAAGGTACTCAATATAAATGCAGAGCTCTGGGGAAAACTTAAGATTACTGAAAGAATTTAAGAGGGCATTTCAAGCGATATTCGTGGATGTATATAACGAACTTTCTCGTCAGGTCCGGCAAGCCTAAAGGATCAAAACGCAAGAGCACGAGAGACAGGGTGAAGCGAACATTCATCTAGACTATTCGACACCTATTTCTTGGGATGTCCGACTCCTCTGCCGAAAAATGCCCACTCTATCTGGTGCGCGATCCTGATGTGGACACCAAGTTCCTCTGCGAACTCCCATACGGTTCCAGGGTTCTTCAGGAAATGCCTCCCAACAAAAACGACATCTGCCTCCTCGTCATCGAGAACTCGCTGAGCGACCTTGCCGCTATTGATCCCACCTACGGTGGCGACAATAAGTTTATCGCCCACGGCAGCCTTGATCGGGCCAGAGAGGTCGGTGTGGAATGCTTCCGTCCCTCTTGGAGGAAGGTGCTGCTTGGGGTGGTTACCAGCTGACGAAACGTCTAAAACGTCGACGCCATGTTGAGCAAGAATCTTCGCAAGTTCTATGCTGTCGGATATAGTCCACGAAGGCTCGCCGGGGAACACGTCTTCTAGACGGTCAGTGGCAGAAATACTGATATCCCAGCCTAGCGTCAGCAACCACCAAGAGCGCGTAAGGACGGACAAATAACGTACCGGTAGAACAAAGGAATGTTTTCGGGGATGACTGTACGTACAGCATCAACGATCTCGATGGGTAAGCGAATACGATTTTCGAAGCTTCCTCCGTACTCGTCTGTGCGGTTGTTGCTGACCTGGCTGACGAACTGGTGCAGTAAATATCCATGCGCGCCATGAATTTCGATGACGTCGATCCCAGCTTTTACTGCTCGCCTCGCAGCATCAAGAAAGGCTTTCTTGATACCTTGAATGCCTTCCTTTGTCAGCTCGTTCGGAGTGGGAAACCCAAGAGAGTGAATGATTGCACTAGGCGCTACAACGTCATTCGGCCATCCGTCGAGCTCCTCCGTCGAGGTAGCGTGAAAAGACATCCAGGGTGCGACTGTCGACGCCTTTCTCCCGGCGTGGCAAAGCTGGATCCCTATCTTTTGGTTCTGGGAATGGGCAAATGTGATGATATCGGCAAAGGCTGGGATGTGTTCATCAGACCAGATACCCAAGTCTTCAGGGCTGATACGCCCTTCTGGAGTTACACCCGTGGCTTCGAAGAATGCCAGACCTGGTCCGCGAGAGATGATACCGCCAACTGAACGTAGGGGAATTCAACCATAGAGTTCGGGTGCGTGTATAGCATTCATGGACTCACGATGTGCCATGTGCCAGGCAGTAGGAACACCATTCTTTGCAGAGTATTGGCAGAGTGGTGAGAGCTAATCAACGTTTGAGCTTTCCGAAGACGAAACAATATAACTCAAGACAACTCGCCCAGATCCGATTGTGGAACTCAAGGCCTCTGATCTTGATGGGTTGGAACAATTTGGGGATGGGCTTGCCGTTGGGCTGAGGATCAACAGCAGTACCTGAGGCAGGAATTTGGGCAGGGGTGAAGTAGGGTGTGTTGGGTGCAGCGACATTTTCGAATTCTTTGCCAGACATGGCTAGGATGGATAGCGGATGAAGATAAGAGTGCGTATTTTATAGGTGTCGTCCTGCCCAGCATAAATGGTTCAATGAAGACATCGCTCCTTGTTCCGACTGCTTGCAGCCTGATCAGACGATCTATTCAACAGCTATTGGGTGCTTACACAGTCTAGAAAGTTCCATTCCCTGGTCGAATGAGTGCGGCCCCACACAGATGACAACGGAAAACCTTCACTGTGCGCGAACCTTGGGTCGCAGCGTGAATGAACAATGTCGTAAGGCATTGCCATGATAAAGACGCAAATAGCAAGGCTCCGCCGTGCAGGGCTACGCGCTTAATGCAACTAGCTTCGTCAACGATAAGACTTTCCCGTAGTCGCCGTATGCTCGCCGTGTAGCTCAACGATCTCGATGGATGAGGTGCTCGAAACTCAGGTCCACCAGCCTGAATATGGATCACATGCAAGAACTCCCCGAGAGCCTGAGTAGACAACTTCAGCATATGCAGATATCATCGATACTAAATCATAATTTCAACACATACCGTCAGAAATATGGCCCAAGTCATGGTATATGATACATGATACTTCGCCTCGTCGATTAGTTAGCAGGCTCTTTTAACTGCACAGCGCCACGAGTTCACAGCTAAAGAACCTGCTGTAGGACGCCGAAAGACAACTAGTTCTGCTAGCAACCGAAGGACGCATCGCATTTCAAGGTTCAACGTTCAGACAAGAAGAGCGAGTATTCCGTTCCTGATGAAGTTCGGGAGGAAAACGAGTAAATAATAAACACAGTGGTTGGCAATCAAGCGAGCGAAACTGACGAACGCTGGCGCCAAATGCTCTTGCTCTCTACCGCTGAGATCTAAGCCACATAGGCTCTTCTACTGTTCCTGTTCTCTTTGACAAACTTACGAAAAGATTCATGTTTCACGATAGCGAGAAACATAGCTATGGAGCTAACTCCTCCACGGAACAGGAAAACACGCCCAGCGACGACACCATGTCGAACCCGTTGACTCGACCTCGTAGTCGAATAAGTCGGGAAGTGGACAGACAGGCAACAATGGAGGACGCTCGGTCTTTGGCTGCTGTTGACAGGCCACCAACGGATGAGAAGCCTCCAGCAAAAGTGTACCATCCCCTCTCCCCTTTCGTTCTCACCCTCTTGATGCCTGCCTCTATATTCGGAGCACTAGCGAGGGTAGGACTGTCGGCTCTAGTTTCGTACGATGGAAGGGCCATTTTCCCGCTGGCATGGATACAGGCAGCAGGGTGTCTGATCATGGGGTTTGGCTTGGAAATCAAGGAGCCTCTCGGACAATTGTGAGTTCTTCACTCGTACTGTGGGACATCTTTGGAGACTATTATCATCGCAGTTACGCTCCTTTGTACACGGCGTTAACGACGGGCTTCTGTGGATCTTTAACCACGTTTTCAAGCTGGCAGCTGGACGTATTTAATTCATGGCTAAATCCCGATCATGCACACAGAGACTGGTTCCGAGACGTGAGTTGATATACTTCGATAAAACGTGTTGTGATTTAGTTTGCATGCAGGTTATAGATGGCTTGGCCAAAACGCTGTTCACACTAGCGATTTCCCTCTCTGCCTTGAAATTTGGCTCGCATCTAGGCGCGGTAATCGGCCCTCATATCCCTAGATTATCGCCCCCCAGTCGACGGATGCGATACTCCATTAGTATCCTATCGATGTTAATCTATGCAGCGGCATATCCAGCATACTTCCGCATGTCTCCCGCCTTCCGTCACCAGGCTACTGCCGCGTTGCTGTTCTCCTTCCCAGGCACATTATCACGATACCTACTCTCTATCCGTCTGAATCCTCTGCTCAGTCTCTTTCCGCTTGGCACATTCACCGCTAATATGGCTGGTACCGCCCTCATTGGAGCTTTCCACGTGTTGCAAGGTATAAGGGGTCCTCCTTCGCCAAACGCATGTGCGGTATTGCAGGGTCTTATGGACGGCTACTGCGGCTGTCTTACGACAGTGAGTACATTTGCGACAGAAGTGGCTGCGTTGCAACCGAGAAGTGCGTGGTTCTATGTAATTTTGAGCTGGGTTACAAGCCAGCTGTTACTGCTTGTGATCCTGGGCCCGTCATATTGGGCGGGGAATGTGAGTGAAAATATGACATGTGTCTTTACCCCTAGCTAGTGAGGGCCACTTCCTTATAGAATATAGACTAGATCTAATAATGTAGAAACCAGCAATACAAATTCATGAAGTTACTTTGAATTAAATCAGCGATCAGATATAAGCAGGATTAAGGAGCCTCGTTTGGGAGGAGCGGTATGTTTGGCCTCGTGGAGGCCACGTGCGGCAGTGTGCATGGTGGCGGCAGTGTGCATTGCACCGTTTCTCTTCTTACACTCGATCATGTCACGACGACCCCAGCAGCCTCCTGTCGAGGCGACTCAAGGCGAGCTAGAGGAGGAGGAAGAAGAGGCTATCAGCGGAGTTGGTGAAGGAGACGAGCTAATGGAGGATGTTCAAGACCAGGAGGAAGGCTATAGTACGTGCTTCTCCACATCGTTACCGTCCTTCTCCCCGCAATCATACATCATCCATTTATGTTAAGCCGTCGCGGCATCTCACCGCTGTGTTGTGCATAGGTTCCTCGACTCCTACTTCAACTCTGACATGGATCAGCTGGTTCTGCTCCTTGCCGGGCCACGAATACTTTTGTGAAGTTGCGGAGGATTTCATCGAGGATGACTTCAATCTCACGGGTCTGAATGTGATGGTGCCGTTTTGGAAAGAGGCAATGGAGATGGTGCTTGACGTAGAACCTGGTGCGTCTACATACGTTAAAAGTTGCAGGAGTAACGTTGACAATTGAATGGATATGACTCCAGACGAAGACACGTCGAAAATCCCAGATGTATCAATTGTCGAGGCGTCGGCTGAATTATTATATGGTCTGGTCCATCAAAGGTTCATCTTGACACGGGCAGGTCTGCAAGCAATGGTAAGTACCATGTCTTGGTTGTTGCACCCTACTTATCATACGCAAAGGTGGAGAAATACGAGGGAGGTCTCTTTGGATGCTGTCCACGTGTCTACTGTAATAGCACCCACGTCGTACCCTGCGGGAGGTCGGACCTTCCAGGCGTTGATACTGTAAAACTCTTTTGTCCGAACTGTAACGACATCTACACTCCACCTAGCAGTCGTTTCCAAGGGGTCGACGGTGGGTAGATGATTTAGCTTTCAAGTAATTATTTCATGCTAATTCAGATCTGTTAGGTGCTTTCTTTGGAACGACCTTTGCCCACTTATTCTTCCAGACTTATCGCGAACTTGCACCGGCACCCTTCTGGAAGCCTACATCAACCTCATCGCTGTCTCCTCGTTCTTCCGGGAGCTCTTCCCCCCATAGCTCACCTTTTACTAACCCCAATCCTCACGGTGGACAGAAGCGTGCGGCAGGGAAGGTATATCACCCTAAGATTTATGGGTTCAAAGTCAGCGAAAGAGCAACAAACGGTCCTAGAATGCAATGGATGCGGGTTAGGCCACAAGAACCTGCGGAGTTGGATATGGTGGATTGGCGAGGGCGATGGTTTGAGGACGATGATTCATATGATGAGACAGAGGAGGATGAGCGGGATCGACCAATGGAGGACTTTGATGTGAGCATTTGATAACTTTCTACGTCTTGGAGGGATGAAATTGAGCATTCATTGATGAATAGGATGGACATGACGTCGACGACGACGAGGAAGAGGAGGAAGAAGAGGAAGAAGAGGATGGACGAGAGCTTTCCAAGGGACGCACTGCTAGCTACTCCCAGCAGCATCAGACACCGCCGACTTCTCCTCCATCGAGCGCTCCACCTCGGACGCCACGAGACGATCCACTCAGCCCAGTTGGAGGGGATCCAATCTCAAGGGTCAAGGCGGTACGGGTGCGCCAGTGGATGCCAACTGTTATCTCCAATGGACTGTAGATGTCATCTGTTCTTACTTTCTCCCCCCCTGCAGATGTTTCGTTATATACTTATTCTCACATCCATGGTAGAATATCATCCGCTCAAACGCTCGCCTGTCATTGCACAGACCTGTTAAAGGTGCTGCAACGTCTCTATCGATCGTATGACAGGCGTTCGAAGTATTGAAATATGCAGCGTGCAAGGCCATACTTCGCTCTCAAGGAACGCATGGACTCTATGGAGGCGATTTCTCATGTGCCCACAACGATACAGAATATTATACCAATATAATTACCACAATTTGGCCACAATTTTATCTCCCTGGCAGGAGCAAAGGAACTTGTAAAAAAAGGCGCTGGTCTTGAGCGTGAGAATATATTACGTGAGAGAAAACTGTACAGACTCAAGCCACCACAGAAAAGTCACGTGTCCGATATTCTGCCCAATCCGTCGTAGCGGTCGTGCAAGCCAGCAAGCAACCCCTTCAAGATCAAGAACATGGCCCGTAGCAGTGAGCAGAAATTATGTGTAATCTATGCTGGTAGAATACTGAAGGTTTGCTCGTGCTGTTAGACCTGCGCGTCGGCCTCAACAAGGGCCACCCCACCACCCCCATTGAGAAGGCGGTAAAGCCCTCCCACCGCAAGGGTATCCAGTCTACCCGCACCAAGTTCGTGCGGTCCGTCATCAGGGAGGTCGCTGGATTCTCTCCCTACGAGAGGAGAGTCATGGAGTTGCTCAGGAACTCCAAGGATAAAAAGGCGAGGAAGTTGTCGAAGAAGCGGGTGCGTCTTATCGGTTTCATTGTCGTATCAAGAGAAGGGGAGCTGAACTCTGGTTTGCTTTTTCGTGTGTAGTTGGGCACTCTCCTTCGCTCGAAGCGGAAGCTCGAGGAGCTCGCTACCGTCATCCAGGAGAGCAGGAGGGCAGGTCACTAAACAAATCGCAGTCGCTGCAAAGCAATGCTGCCTCTCTTGCACCGGATGGACTGGCCCGCCTACCCTTACGCGCTATGCACCCTCCTGTACTCATACTCTATTCGATCGCTTCCCTCGCTCTTATGGCTTCCTATCTGCCAATGTGGTCTATGTTCGCAATGCATCATGACAATCAAAGCCCTTGAGTATGCGCAGTGAAATTGAATATCATTTCGAACGTGTGGTCATGATCATGCTACAGTCTCGTGGTAAGTACAGCAAGCTAATCTAAACAGTTTAATGTTTTTTTTTGATTGTTTACGCTCCTGTCTGTTTTTGTGGTTTTGGTTTATCATTGCAGACCGAAATAGCATACGAATAAACTCGGGAGTTCACCTCGTTTATTAGTGAACGAGTGCGGATGTGTATATTATGGTAAGTACAGCAGGATATGTATATGTTCGTCGGGTGGGTATCTGGCAACATTAAATCCAATGGTAAAATCGTGAAAGCATAAATCCTAAGTCAAATGAATGGATGTAATCTGACTCCTTCATTGTGAAGCAGATCCTGGATGAATATCCGCAGCAGCAGGGATAGTCATTGATTCTGCGATGGGAACGGAATTCCAAGAAGCGTTGGATTCAAGATGTCGCACCCTAGGCTTCTCGTTTTCTGACGGCTCCTCTTCCTCCTTCAAATCCCTTAGCGTCTCTCGTTCCCCAGTACCGTTACCTTCGCCGTCATATTTCTCCATAAAATCTCTACACCTCGGCGGCCCCTGGCTCGCTATCGTCGGTGTCGAGTTCGCTGTGGACGTCTCCTGCAGTCCTACATTTTCATTCCTACTTTCATGTCCGCCGCCCAAATTCTCGTCGGATTGCTGAGGTGCTGTGACATTGATGCGCGGTCTCTCCATGGCCAGTGCGGCACGCAGACGTTCCTCGACTTGTTCGTGTCGTCTCGTTTTCTTGCCGCCCCACCAGATATATACGCCTGCGGCGATTCCGGCAACGAAGCAAGCGGGGAGAGTCGTCGCCGTCGTCCATGCTGGTCGCTGGAATCGGTTCAGTGACCACATACATCCACTTAAAAGGACCTAAAATCATAACTGCTTCAGCTACATGTACGCTCAGGTTGTGGAATACTTACTTGGAAAAAGGAGTTCAAGTCATTCAAGATAGTGATCCAGCCAGCCAGTCTTCAAGAAGGCGTCAGTGACGCTGCGTACGCATATCATACAATAATTACTCACGGGATCGGGAATGCCTACCGACGCGAAGGGTTAACACGATCCAACGAAAGGGCGTACAGACAACTCACCCGATGCGTGAACGTTCCATGTGGCCTGTACCATGTTTGCGATTGCATAAATTTATGTTGCTCTACAGGCAAGTATACAAAGGAGTTTAGGGTTCCCATCGCATAAAACCGTAATTCAATGAGTACGCACGATAATGCAGATCCGCCTGCTCCTTCTCCGTGAGAACATGCACGTAGTTTAGATCATATAGCGGATCCGGGAGATCATTGTTGTCGTATAAATCTGGGAGGCCCGCCTTTGCTCGTCTTTTGATCGTAAGTCGTTGGTAATGCCATATCTTCGATATCCCTGTCAAATGGACCAGATTATTTAGCATGAGCGAAAAGATAATGTGAGAAGTTCTAGAACATACGCCAAGTGTCAAGAACGCGGAAAGGAATTAATCCAATACTCGTTGCAGTAAAAAGGCCTATAAGAATTGATTAATTAAAAAGTAGGCGCAGACAGACTGGTAGGGGCAGGCTTACCGGTCTCCACTTGTTGGCACAGCTCAACCCAATAACCTTGTGTATTGTCATTATGGACGTTGATGAACTTAGCCAAGAATAACACGATGCCGGTACCCCAAAACACTGCAGTATGGTACTATTAGAATGACAGAAGAAAACAACGCACATGGCTTGGACTCACCGACGAGAAAACCGTAGATAGACACAATAACCTATGAAGAAGATATATGTATAAGGGAGCGACCAGGACTTGTTAACAGTATAACTCACACCCATAGCTGTGAGAAGTATAGAATGAGTTTAGGCGATCACACCTAGATGGAGACACTCACGAGTTTTCATGAATGCCCAGACTCCACGCATTATACGGCGGTATCGATCCCGCTTTGAAAGGACGTCCTCAACATGTCTGTCCAAATTATCCTCATGGGTTTGTCCCCTCTCAGCGTCGCCTGCTGCAGAAGCGCGATCGGGGATATCTCGTAGTACGATAGTGGGCTTTCTTGAGTACCAGGACAGTGGAGGGCTACATATGGCATCCAAATATGAATAATAGTACAACATATATGCGGAGAAGAACACGCACAAAACCATTGCATTTGCTGCGTTTGTTAAAGTCGAGACCGTCGCGACCTGCGGGTCTATTGTGAACGCACAAATTAGCAACCTTCATACACTAGGAACTAGGAACATACCAATAACATCAAGATGCTCGACGATGTCGTCGTGGTGGTGCTCATCGTTCAGATCATACGACGAGCGTTGCGATGTCGGCAGACTTAGGGCACTGCCGATTCGACCGGGACGACCGCTTCCATGATACACGATGTTCTCGGTCGAGCCTTGCAATGACACCGTGTCTCCACCATCCTGACTAGACCGATCGCGTTTCTCCGCCGTCAAACGTGGGCTATCGGACGCCCTCGTTCTGACTTCAGCGCTACTCATCCCAGTGCGTTGGGGTGTGCGGGCACTGCTCATGATATGGTCCGAGATCCTGCTTGGCGGTCTCTGTAGCCTTCCGGGAGTCGGTGCATCTGAGACCGCCGTGTCAATCGTCCGCGAACGTTGTCTACCATGTTGTAGCTCTGTGAGCGGCGACGGTGGTGCTTCCTGAGTTGGTGCGCCCTGAGGTGAAGTGGGATTTTGACCGAGGATGGTAGCTATAGAACGAGAGCGAGGTCGACGTTGAGCTGTGGAGTCGTCCTGCTGACCGTCGAAGAGATAGCTGTACTGACCCCTTTTGACACGCACGGAAGGCATGTTGGGGGAGAGGGAGGAGGTGGTGGTAGAAAGGAAAGAGAATAAGGCCGTTTACTTCATGGCTCTCGTCGACCGCCGATAAACAAGGCACCACCAGAAATATTTCACAATGCATGCTCCTCACCTTCAGTATGTCATAGGCCAACCACGGAGATCATTTCCATATATGGACATTCTTCCAATGTCATGTTGGGGCTGTTCGGCGCTGTCCACGGGTTCGACTCCCCTCCGCAGCATTTTTCGCTCCTCTCCAGAATATAATCATGTCCAAAACCACACACTTTGCGAACAGTACTAGTATCTCACACTCGAACGAAGTCCATCCGACGACATAACATCAGGCGGTGACAAATATATGCGCTTCAAGCTGTCTGTCACGACTCACGACAGCCACCGCAAATTTGGACTAGCCTTTCATGAGGAGGTGGCAGCTGAGAACGATGAATCGGGGTCGCAAGCAATGAGCTGCATCGCCTTGTATCCTCCTGTGGCAGGAAACCGGACTTCAGTAAGTGCTCTCCTCCCAAATTTTTGTTTCGCTCTGACACGCTAAGTTTCTGCCAGACATCTATATAACGGCTTCAACCACGATATTTTAAATTGCATTCGGGAACAGAGAAAGTCGACGGAGATACCTCCTGGTATTGCTACCTGCAGATCATGATAGAAACGATACGTCTGTGCACTCACTACATGGCATCACCGTGGGCCACGCGCTTCCTGTCCACATCGGTTTGGTGACATTTTGGGTGTCTCTTGATGAGTCGTAGGTAATTGCACCCGCAAATAACTAGTATGTCAGCGTTAATTGTATCATTCATTTCGCACAGGGTCTGGAAACGTAGCGCGTTCTCCAAGCTGCCCAGCGGCGACAGGAACCTCCACCGGCAGAATAGACTTCACACGGCCGTATCCGTTACACACTGGACCTACAAATACCACGTGCAGGCGTCCTCGTTGGAATGTCACCAGACTTCCGGCGAGAAGGGACATGTTACATCGATGCTCATTCCGATGCATGGAAGTTTTTCAGGCTTCGAATGGCTCTCCATATAAAAGCCGTTCTCTCCTCGCCCATGCATTTGTTTGTCGCGCCCTGCTCATCCAACTGATTGCGTGATGGATCGCACGTCGCTCTCAGGCTCCATGCTGGCATGCCCAACCCACTCCAATGATCCTGCTATACGATTTATCGAAGAAGCACTCCCGCGTTCGTCTCCTTCAAACATAGAGTATACTCCAGCACTCGAAAAAGCGATGGATGACTCGTATTATCTCATCTACAGGGGTGCCATCCACATTTTCCATCACATTTCTCGGCTTCATGAAATGTTCGGGCCTTACGGGAGTGACCTCATTCTCGGGGATTTCCCTGATCGTGACAATCATGTCGCACCCTGCATTGACACTGACAAAGGTCTCTCTGAGCGAAGTCAAACCCTTGCGGCTATCTATGAACATATCTCAAGAGCCCAAAAAATCTTCCGTACATGCGAGCAGGTCACGGCGCCTGAACCGCCCGGGCTCTGCGAGTGTAGCCTTCACTTGGCCCTCGTATTCTCTCAAGTGGCCCTTCAGAAGACCAAGAAATCCGACGATCGTAGCCGCCGCCTCGACAGGCAGGTCGAATTGCTTAGCGAACGGGCGAAATTACCAGGTTTTGAGACAGACTTAAATCAGGTGGTGGTGATCTGCAGAGAGATGTTAGCATATCCCCTAGAAAGGGCCCAGGCTTTGCAGCTAGTCCAACGCTACGTTGAATCTCTTCTGTCTCGATTCGACTCCTTTCACGACACTGCCGATCTTGAGGAGATCATACCCTTACTCCAGCAGTACGCAGATGACCCGGCTGGCGAATTTCGAAAATTCAGGGCAATGCTATGTGATGCACGCTGCAAGCTCTTCTCCTTGTGTGGCGGTGGAGACAATCTCGTCTTTGCCATCTCTGCCATCCAGTGTTTGTTACTATCACCCGTCTGGGACAACGAATGGCACAACTTTGACAAAGAGCGCCTTCAGAAGGGGAGGGGTCTCCTCGCTCTACTATTCCAGAGACAGCCTGCCGCAGAGATGGATCAACAACATGGTATCGCCTTACTGGAGGTCTATAGAGAGATGCTTAGATTGCCGTACCGTATGATGAGGGTCGGAATGGACCTCCATCTAGGCCTACCAAGGCTTGTTGGGGCGCAAGGGCTGGCTTCCGAGGTGTTTGAACACGCGCTATTATTTTCGTCCCCTGAAGAAGCGGTGGAGATGCTAGAGAAAAGCCGGGATGTTTTCTGGACGCAGACTCTACGGCTTCGTTCATCATTTGACGATCTCCCCCGCCGCCTCGCTGAGAGACTGAAGATAGTTACTCCGAAGTTGGAGTCATACATCCACATGATGTACAGCACAAACTGGAAAGGCAAGAACGACCGATATCAGCAAGAACTCGATGTCTTGCGGAGGACCCAAAACCAATTCCAATCACTCGCTGCGGAAGTTCGTCGACTCGAGGGCCATGCACATTTTATGGCCGATCCAGACTTTCCTTTCTCATCACTCGCATTGGCCGCACAGAAAGGCCCGGTGGTCATTCTTGCGGCGACAGAAACATCCACCGATGCAATCATCATCCGTTCCCCTACCTCAGGAGCTGAACACCTTGTTCCTCGTCGCATGCCTTTCAAGCGGCTCAGCGGTTTATCATCGAAACTGAAGGTTTTCAATACAAGATCCAGAAATGGCACCAGAAACGGCATGGGTGATCCATCCCATGACAGTGCAGACGTGGATGACATAGCGCGCTCTGGTAGACCAGCTGTGCGACTTGGCGGAGGTCAGTTATTAAACATCTTATGGCAAGAGGTAGTTCGACCCGTGATAAATGCACTGGGTTACCAGGTGAGGTCGCTTGCTTGTTTGTCTTGCACCACAAAACTCAGTCTAAACCTAACCATTCCCAGAAAGCAGTCGGGCGAGATCGTCCTAGATTATGGTGGTGTCCTACTGGTCACTTCATGTCCGTGCCCTTGCACGCTGCAGGCGACTATAATGGGGCCGGCGACTGCTGCTCCAATTACGTGGTTTCATCATATACCCGGAGTCTGCAAGCCCTCTCGAATGCTCGTCAAGGTCTTGAATCCATCCTTGTCTCCGACCTTAAGGCACTGTTAGTGGCGGAGACGAATGCTCCAAACTTAATCCCCTTACCGAACGTCGCAAAGGAAATTGCGATAGTTAAATCTGCAATTCCTTCTCATGCTATAATCCCTCTGGGAGGTGAACCAAGATCTGTAGAGTCTGCCAGTGTGGAAACGGATCATAGTACAAAGATGCAAGATGCCATTGAAGCACTACCTCAAGCATCTATCGTACACCTTGCGTGTCACGGCGATCAGCGAGACACCAATGATTCCGCCACCCATTATGCTTCAGAAGCCTTACAAAGTGGATTTTGTCTCAAAGACGGCACTTTGAAAATTTTGCATTTCCTACGTCTGGGGATGCCACGAGCATTCTTTGTGTTTCTGAGCGCTTGCGAGTCCGCAAAGGGTGACGAGACGCAGCTCGACGAGAGTGTGCATATGGCGGCTGCACTGATGTTCTGTGGGTTTAGGAGTGTAGTTGCGACTATGTGGTGAGTATTAATTATTTCAGTATTAGATGTGACGATAATTATACACTGTATTTTCAGGAATATGGACGACTTGGATGGACCAGAGGTTGCGAAGGCGATCTACACGGAACTCTTCAAGGGAGGGCCTTTCAACCCGGATGATGTTCCCTACGCCCTTGACGCTGCGGTGCAGAGCATGCGCTCTCGTGATCTGCCTCCTAGTCGCTGGGCAACATACGTTCATATGGGAGTTTGACTGCGTTTGACTGTTCTTTCCCCCCACATGTTCTCCTTTCCATCTAGTTCTTGAAACGTACTACTAACCTTGGGATCCAGACTATGAACTTTGAAGTAAATCCTTTGAACATCCATCCTACAAGCAGTTCCCAACTGGCTATATAAATTGAAGGACGGAGTAGTACAGTCTCGGAAACGGTAGTATATGTATAAGTAGTGATAGAACAATGTTCAACCGGTTCTCAATCAGGCGGTACGGTCCGAGTGTCGCTAGTACCATCCACTTGAATAGAAAGACTATCGCTGCCGCTGTGCGCTGGTAGTCGCGCTGGTGGTAATCATGCACTGGCAAGTGATTGTGAATGACAAACGAGTCGAGTATATAATTTAAATTAAAAATTAATTTAATTAATTTCAAAAAAAAAAAAAACAGACATCACGAGGAAGGACTTATGCAGACAGGGGTTTTACGCGGTGCGCTAAGGATTAGAAATAGTAAATAAAGAAATAAAGACGACAATGATGGACGATGCCGCCTTATTTACCTTATATGGAAATAGCTCGGGTTACGCTGCACCACGAGGGCAGGCTTTGCATAAGCGCCCATCTTCCGCTGGAGGGGCAACCGCTTTTACACCCAAACCTTCTTGTCTACGGGAATTGGAAATCGAGGTGAACACATATCTAGTCATGGAGAGACACCAGCTAATATAGTACATTTATTTTTTTGCTCCAGCTGCGAGTGCTATCCATGTGGCTATATATCATATTAAAACCGGGAGCCCACGTCACGTAGGTCTGTCCTCGTTGACATGCCACTAGATCTCTGGTGACAGTGGCTATCAATGTTCATTCTGATGCATAGTAACTTTCTAGGTCCCGAGCGGCTTTTCTCTTCCCAAGAGCCGCTCTCTTCCGCCGTGCCTTTGCTTATCGCGCCCTTAACATTCGACTCAGGATCCCCTCATGGATTGCACGTCGCTCTCAGGTTTTATGTTAGCATGCGGGACCCACTATAACGATCTTGCTATACGGTGCATTGAAGAATCACTCTCGCGATCGTCTTCTTCAAACATAGATTATACTCCCGCACTCGAAAAAGCGATGGATGACTCGTATTATGTTGTCTACAAGGGTGCGATACACATCTTTCACCGCCTCGCTCGACTTCATGAACTTTTCTCGCCTTACGGGAGTGACCTCGTTCTCGGGGATTTCCCTGATCGTGACAATCATGTCGCACCCTCCATTGACACTGACAAAGGTCTCTTTGAGCGAAGTCAAACCCTTGCGACGATATACGGACACATATCAAGAGCCCAAGGCATTTTTCGTACTAGCGAGGAGGTCAAGGCGATTGAACCGCCTGAGCTCTGCGAATGCAGTCTTCACTTGGCACTTGTATTCTCTCAAGTTGCCCTTCAGAAGACTGAGAATTCCGACGATCGCAGCCGCCGCCTCGACGGGCAGATTCAACTACTTGGCCAACGAGCAAAACTACCAGGTTTCGAGAAGGATTTAAATCAGGTGGTGTCGATGTACAGAGAGATATTGACGCAGTCTCCAGAAGGCCCCCAGGCTTCGCAGCCAGTTGAGCGCTACGTCGAATCTCTCCTGTCTCGATTCGAGTTCTTTCACGACACTGCCGATCTCGAGGAGACCATATCCTTACTCCAGAAGTACACAAGTAACCCAGCTGACGAGTTTCGAGACTGCAGGGCGATGCTATGCGATGCACGTTGCAAGCTTTTCTCCTCGTGCGGTGGCACAGATAATCTCACCTTTACAATCTCCGCTATTCAAGACATGTTACTAGCACCCGTTTGGGACGACGAATGGCATAACTTTGACGATGAGCGCCTTGAGAAGGGAAGGTCGTTCCTCGCTGCCATATTTCGGGGGCAGCCTGTCGCAGATATGGATCAGCAACATGGTATCGCCATACTGGGGGTTTATAGAGAAATGCTTAGATTACCCTACCGCATCATGAATGTTGGGACGGACCTACATCTCGGCCTACCAAGGCTAGCTCAAACGCAAGGGTTGGCTTCCGAGGCCTTTGAATATGCGCTCTTGTTCTCGTCTCCTGAAGAAGCAGTGGAGATGCTAGAGAAGGGCCGCGATGTTTTCTGGACGCAGAGTCTTCGGCTTCGCTCGTCATTCGACGATCTTCCTCCGGACCTCGCTGAGAGGCTGAACATCGTTACCCCGAAGTTGGAGTCATACATCCACATGATGTACGACACAAACTGGGAAGAAGAGGGGGGCCGATATGAGGAAGAACTTGATGTCCTGCGGAGCACCCAGAAGGAATTCCAGTCACTCGCCAAGGAGGCTCGTCAACTTGAGGGCCATGAACGTTTCATGACCGATCCAGACCCCCATTTTTCTTCACTCGCAATGGCTGCACAGAAAGGCCCGGTGGTCATTCTTGCGGCGAGAGAAACATCTACTGATGCAATCATCATTCGTTCCCCTACCTCAGGAGCAGAACGTCTTGTTCTTGGCGGCATATCTATAAAGCGACTCAACGATATATTCATTCAAATGAAGGATTTTAATACAAAATCCAGGGAAAGCCCAGTTGATACGTCCTACGACAGCGCGGATGAAATATCTCGTGCTGACAGGCCATCTGTGCGAGCCGGGGGGGATCAGCTATTGAACATCCTATGGCAAGAGGTGGTTTGACCCGTGATAAATGCACTTGGTTACCAGGTGAGGCTGTGTACCTATTTATATTGCACCACAAACTCAATTTGCATTCAATCTTTCTCAGAAAGCCGTCGGGCGAGATCGTCCCAGACTGTGGTGGTGTGCTACCGGTCACTACACGTCCGTGCCCTTGCACGCTGCAGGTGACTATAGCGGATCCGACTGCTGCTCCGATTATGTGGTATCATCATATACCCGGAGTCTGCAAGCCCTCTCGAACGCTCGACAAAATCTTGAGTCTATCCTTGCTTCCGATCCTAAGGTATTGCTAGTGGCGGAGACAAATGCTCCAAATCTAACGCCCTTGCCGAACGTTGCAAAAGAGATCGCGGCAGTCCAATCCATAATCCCTCCTCCTGCACTAATTTCTCTCGGCCCCGATGGACCGGGATCTATCAGTGTGGGTTTCGGGGAAGCGGGTCATAGTACAAGGGTCCAGGATGTAGTTGAAGCACTTCCACAAGCATCTATCGTACATCTTGCATGTCACGGCATTCAACGTGATGCCAGTGATTCCACAACCGGTTATGCTTCAGAAGCTCTAAAAAGCGGATTCTGTCTTCGAGATGGCAATCTGACAATCTTGAATCTTCTACGTCTGGGGGTGCCGCAAGCATTCTTTGCGTTCCTGAGTGCTTGTGAGTCCGTAAAGGAGGCACATCTCGACGAGAGCGTGCATTTGACAGCTGCACTGATGTTCTGTGGGTTTAGGAGTGTAGTTGCGACTATGTGGTGAGTATTGATTATTTCAATACTGAGTGCGACGGTAACTGAGCACTGTGATTTTAGGACTACGGACGACTTGGATGGACCAGAGGTTGCTGATGCAATTTATACAGAATTCTTCAAGGGAGGCATATTCAACCCAGATGATATTCCCTACGCACTGGATGCTGCAGTGCAGAGTATGCGCTCCCGTGGGCTGCCTCCTAGTCGCTGGGCGACGTACATTCATACGGGAGTCTGACTACATATACTGGCCGGTGTCCTCAATTCCCATACATTCTCCTCTATCGTACCTTGGATCCTCTTGGATCCTGATTATCAAGTAGATCTTTTGAACAGTCGTCATCAGCAAAACGGTTTTCCGCTTGATCCTTCTTGAAGCAACTTAAACTGCTTTGTCACTTGAAATTTCCAAGATTTTCAGAAATCCAATCCGGAAGTACTGCAAGTCAGCAAATTTAAATTTTTATTTTCGCAAGTACACTTTTTCAATAAAGTAGCACTCAAGTCATGATCCATCAAAACAAGTGTATTATATATTAGTCTACAGTTAAAAGTTCATGTATATGATGATCGGCGTATTGATTTACGTAGTATGCACGAAAAGCGGATAGGGAGTAGGAAAAATGGAAGTCTCCCGGTAGGAAATCCTCCCCGTAGACCGGTATGAGATGTGCGTTGCGAATGATTGCATCCAAATGGAGGACAGAGACTTCTCGCTGCCCATCATTATTGAGATCGGGTTCAACGACCCACATACCCGTTACAGGATCGCGTTCGTTCCCGCACGGTGAAAACCATTCGACGAGGGCACACGGGTATGTCTTGTCCTCAAAAATGAAGGAGAAAAAAAGAAGAATCCGAACAATAAACATCCCTGGCATACCAGGCAGAGATAAATCCTTCACTGCAAATGCGCAGTCTCTGCAAGCCTCCTTCTTTCTCCAGCTAGGACACGAGCGTATGCGTTCACGCCGCATGCCGTGCAGACCACTAATGTCGCTGGGACTGTAGAATGTGGAAACGGCTGAGTGATACACGAGGACACGGTGTGAACCACGAATTATTGGGCATTGATCGAGCAAAACATCGTCGGATGATGAGGCAGAGTCACAGCGAGTTTGGTCAAAGAGGAACCGGCGAATAAGAGAAACAAGCTCCGGTCGCGAGAGATGTTCTGTGAGACCAGCGAGCGTACGTGGATACCCGCATTCTACAGGTGGAGGTGAGTAGTTAGGAGAGGGAGACAGCTTGAAGTCACTCACGGGCTCGTTTGGCCATATCGACTGTGGTAGCCGCCTTCATACCGTCGACTGGTCCTCCATCATCATCCTCTCGCGCTACTTCATCTACTGTGTCGTCATTGCCTTCCATGACCTCCCCTTCCTGTCTGAGCAACTCCTCCTGCAACTCACTAGGTAACGCTTGATGCAACACATGGAAGAGAGCTGTCCCATGCAGCATTCCACGCTTCTTGAAGTGAGCACGGGCTGCAGCGAGCTTGCAGAGCCGTGAATTTGTCTTGAGCATTTGGCCAAGAGCCTCGAAGCGATTCGACCGTCTCCAGGGCTCTTTCACGGCCTTGATGTGCTTGGATTCGGTGATGCTGGAACATAACCCGTTTGGAGCTCCGTACTCTTGGATGAGGTGCACGTAATGCTTCATGGAATGTTGCCTCGGGAGTGATATCGTTTGTCGGACACCGGTTGTTACGAAAATTTTGCGGTGCTTGTGGAAGCAGTCCAATGCGTCCTCAATACGGCAAAGCGCATCGTGATTGATTGTGGAACGGCGCACGAGATAACAGAAGTCGAGGAATGCTGCGATCGCCTGGACCATGCCATTGGGAACATGGCCAGCAATCGCCGGAAGATATATCTGCAAATCAAGATCATCAGTAGGCGGGCAAAGACTCATAGGACAGTACTTACTTTCATCAATGCCTTAGAATCATCTCCCGTCCACTGCTTGAAACGGCGGCCCTCATAGAAGTGTCGTAGTCCCGGAAACGGTGGTGTTGCAGCAATACTACGTGATATTAGATTAACCTAAGCCAGATATAGATCTGAATTGACTTACCGTCTATCAATGTCATCCATGATTCTATTCGCAGCTGGTGTGCCATGCTTGATGGTGAGGTATTCTCCCACCCAGGTCACAAGGTGGTCCTTGAATGTTCCTTTGATGATCTGATGCAGCAGGTCCGGGGAGATAAGTTCGTGGATGTCGGCGCCCAAAAAATCGTTTGTAAAAGGCTACAGATGCAACTCATGTAAGTACAGCTTGCCGCAAAGATAAAAAT